>BDCZ01000337.1:25537-68526 GCA_001662365.1 Chlamydomonas applanata | reverse complement strand
GACCCCGAGTATGGGGCCCTGGCAGCGGACAGCGGACTGTCTGAGTGGCAGGTGAGGGGGGGGTTGGGGGGGGGGATCAAACATTGAAACATGGAAGTATGGCCAGAGTATGAGGATGGGGGGCGGTCGGGAGGCCGTCTGTGGGGGGGCGTGCTGGCGGGCACAGGTCTGCAGGGTGTATCCGTTTGGTTGCGTGAGCGGGGGGTCATGGTGCGGAGGGGTGGGGTGGGGGTGGGGTGGGGGTGAGCCCGGTGTTGAGTTCAATGCCGCGAGTACCAGTTCAAGGCCCTACGAGGCTACGACTGCAATTACAAGGCCCTGAGAGATCTGTTGGGACGCGAGGCCCCTACCACGCTGTCAGATTACGAGTCTGGGTGTGGTGCCTTGCATGCGTGGCCTGAGCGCAGATGCTACTGCTGCACCTGCTCGCGGAGCGTGCGCGGGGGGGCGCATCCTTTTGGGCACCATATACCTCCTTGCTGCCTGATCAGGCGGGCCACCCGCTGCTGTGGGGGTCGGCACAGCTGGGGTGGCTACAGGGCTCGCCCATGGCCCACACTCTGGATGAGCGGAAGAAGCAGGTGGGGCCACCGGGCAGGTTACTGCTCTTGTTCTAGGGCTACTGGTTAAAGCGTGTGGCTATCGGATGGTCACAAGCTACACAGCACGGTCGCCTGGTGTTTCCAATTTCAAACTGCTTGCGTGGTATGTGGCAGCTCCATGGCAGTGGTGCACACTCTGCACGTTGGCATCTGTTCTATACAGTCCACTGCTCGACCGTGACCGTCCGGTACGATCAGTATGTGATGCCGTGTGACTGTCGTGTGTGTGTGACAGCTGGAGGACGATGCAGAGGCGCTGGCCCTCGTGGGAGCCAATGACCTGCCACTGGCCCGCGCATGGAAGGAGGCAACTGGGGTATGTGGCTAGCGTTGTGGCCTGAGTCGTGCATAGGTGTGCATCGTTCTGATGCACAGGTACACCGTGCTGCATACTCGTGCACAGGCGTACAATACTGTAGCAAGCCGCCTTGCGTGTATTAGCTAACAGCGTATTGTTGCTTACAATTGTGCTGTGTGCGGGGCTGCCGCAACTGGGGTTTGCGCAGGAGGACCTAGTCACACCAAAGTCAGTGGCGTGGGCAGCGGCCACCCTTCTCTCACGTGCCTTCTCACTGGACATGGCGGATGACGAGGCGGTGGAGGGAGGTGGGTGGAGATGCTGCGCCCCAATTTTTGTTCCCTGAACGAATGCAGCCATGCGCGATGTAACAGCCGTGAACATGCATTACAGGGTGCACAGTACCGACAGCATGACGTCAGTCATGTGTTGATGTGCTGGGGCATTGGAGCCTCCCATATAAGATACATTAGATATGGCTCGCATGGTGCATGCACGCTCATCATACCTGCACCGCCGCGCCATCCTGCTGCGGTACAGACATGTCGTACTTCGGGACGTGGCAGCCACATGGGCCAGACGTACTGGCGCTCGTTCCTTGGGCAGACATGCTGCAGCACAGCAGTGACGCGGGCAGTGTGGCGTGCCTGCGGTACGCCGCGGAGCTACAGGTGTGTGCGGTACACCCATGTGCGCGGTACAGTCCTTGTGTGCGGTACAGACAGTGTTGTACAGCCCATGTGTCACAGCCCATGTCACAGCGCCGTACCGGTTGCACAGCGGCAGTTGCAGCTGAAGGGCACCAGCTGCACCCCAACGTGTACGTCATGGTGTGCTTGGCGGGTGGTGGGCCGCACCGTCATCGCAAGTGCTGCTGGGCAACAGTCCGCTATGTCATGCTATGGATGACTTGGCTCCATAGCGCCATGATGGCTGAGTTTGGGTGCGCTGCTTCTGCCCAGCCCTGACACGGGCTTCACACTGGACACTGGCACACGACGGACCAGTCCTGGCGCCGCACGGTGCATGCAGGCTGCATGCCTGCGTGCTGCAGTTCCGCTGGCACGGAAGTTTGACAGACCAGCCCTGGCACTGCACTGCATGCCGTACGCACGCGCAGGCCGCCTCCCTGTGCGCTCACACTGAGTACAGCCCAGGCCAGGAGGTATTTGACTCATATGGCCCAGGCTTGTCCCCAGCAGACCTGCTGCTGGACTATGGCTTCGTGGACCCAAGCAATACCAACCACCGAGTGGAGGTGCCCATGGCGCAGCTAGGTGCGCACATGACGGGAGCCCTGGGCCTTGAGCTTGTGTGCTGCTCTACGTGCCCAGTGCCTTGTGCTCGGTGTTCCCTGTGTCCCCTCTGCTCGCGGAGTGTGCTCTCACTGTGACTGGTGCCCTCATTGCTCTGCCCCCGTGCTCTGCCTCCATGCTCTGTGTACCTAGAGCCTTGCGCGCGTGTGTGTGTGATGTTACTATTGAGTGGACTTTGGGGGACTTTGGCGCCCTCCAGACAGCTTGGGCTCAGCAGTATCTGGGTGGGACTTTTGGGTGGAGCTTTGGGTGGGACAGCACACGTGACTGCATCCTATGGGTCTAACCTGCTGCTGGCTGCCTCGGTGCGCCCTCA
Source organism: Chlamydomonas applanata (assembly GCA_001662365.1). Taxonomy (NCBI): domain Eukaryota; kingdom Viridiplantae; phylum Chlorophyta; class Chlorophyceae; order Chlamydomonadales; family Chlamydomonadaceae; genus Chlamydomonas; species Chlamydomonas applanata. Next base: position 65,994 of record BDCZ01000337.1, on the reverse strand, counting down.
ATCAATCTCACACGTCTCCCTCCATCCCTGATTGAATTGTCTATGCGCAGTGGAGCCAAAGTCGGCGCGCGCGCGCACACTGCTCGCTGCTCTCGGGGGCGCCAGTGCACCGGGCGCAGCGGCGGCAGCTGCCACCGCCAGCGGCAGCACCCCTGCCCCGGTGCCTGTGCTGGGCCAGCTGGTGCTCACGGCTGATGGACCGGACGCAGCCACGCTGGCGTGGGTCCGGGCAGCGCTGAGCACGGATGCGGAGCTCATCCGGGCGGGCTGGCGGCTCAAGGCAACACCAAAAGATGCGGACCTGGCATGCCGGGTGATGGGCGCCCTGGCACAGCCCAGCTCATGCGAGCAGGAGGTGCGTGCTAGAACCTGTGACGTGTACTGCCTGGCACTTGTACAGCTTCTACGTGTACTGCCTTAGTGGGCGCCCAATCCCACCCCATGGTGTGTACGCCAGGTTGTGTACGTCTTTGTGGTGTGCACTGCTTATTACCGCTTGTTACCGTGTACTGCTTGTACCGCCTGTACGCGCAGCTAGCTGTACTGGGCGCAGTGCGTGGCTACGTGGAGCGCGCGCTGGCGGCCTACCCGTCATCACTGGAGCAGGACAAGAGTGAGATGGAGAAGTTGGCGGCTTCCACAAGTCAGACTGACAGGTGCGGCCAGCGGTACACAACTTGTGGCAACGTGTTGCATCGTAACTTATATACGGCTAGGAACATCACAATTGGGGCACGCAGGGTGTGTGGAGATTGATTCTGCATGGCAGAGGTGCGGCAGGTGGAGTGGGCATAGGCACCAGGGCTGCGCAGCCAGAGATACGACAACACTCAATTCAGGGCAGACCAACAAACTTGAACATGGCATGCATCGCAACATAGGGCTCGCTGTTATTGCAGCTTGCGAGCTCATCATCATGCATGCTATCATCATCATCGCTTTGCATGGCTCCTGGCCATATTGGCCAGTGTGACCAGCACGCGCCCTTAAAACATGGCTGCCACCAGGGCAACCTTACCACAGCACATTGCTTTCCCAGGTGAGTGCACGCACACGCGTAGTCTGCATGATGGGCTGCTTGCCAGGCCACCCCAAGAGAGCAGGCGAGAGCAGCTGCGGCAGGAAATGCTTACGGATCTCCCAATATCCTGGTGCCCTGAGCATGCCCAGGCCTTGCCATGCCTGGCTCCATGCTCAGGCACGAGCCTGCTCCGACCTTGGGGGGCGGTAGCCTGACACACTGCATGCCATCCACTGCATGCATGAGCAGCCGCATGGGGGCCAGCAGGCACGAGGCAGCTGCACACAGCTGCATGCATCACTGCCCAGGGGGCAGCGCAGCCCGCCCAGCAACACCCCAGCAGCTATTACCAGCACATCTACTATCAGCACAGCTGCCACGCGAACCCATAGTCCAGCACCCTGCTGCTGGGCCCTTGCAGCGGGACACAGTCCCCGCATGAGCATGGTGCCCCCAGCCGCCACAGGTCGCACATGCGCAGGCAGGCAGTGAAGGCAACATGGGGTCTGCACGGGGCTCTGCCAATCACAGAGATCTGGTCCCCCGCTGCACATAGGCTGCTATGGATGCCGCCTGGCACCAGCACGGGCATGGACTACCCCTGCTGGACAGGCTAGCTGCAACCCAGCTGGGCATAGGCACCCAGCTGGGGATGGCCAACATCATGCAGAATCATCATCATCAGCCGACGGTGCGGCGGCTTGCATGGCCGCCGCTGCCGCCGCAGTGTCGCTAGCAGCCGCCGCTGCGGTGTCGGCGTCAGCTGCGGCAGCGCCGCCTGAGGTCACTGCGGGCTGGTAGGCAGCATTTTGCGCGGGCCACGCGTCAGGGAGGAGAGAGCTGGCAAACAGGCTCTCTCCTCCCTGACGCGTGGCCCACGCCAGATGCTGCCTACCAGCCTGCAGCCGACGGTGCGGCGGCTTGCATGGCCGCCGCGCCCCCGGTCTATGGGGGGGCTCATGTGTGACCGGGCTGTGCTTGCATGCCCCGCATCCGATGGCCCGGCCCGCCCTGGCGCGGTGCGCCGCTTTTTCGTGGACATAAGCGGGACAGAACGAGGCCGCGATGGGGGACAGGCAGGGGCCGGGACCGGGGCTGGACATCATCATCACACGGCTTTGCGCAGTTAGACTGCGGTGCTGCAGTTTGACACAATCCATGCCTGCCGGTCTTGGCAGTCTGTGAGCCACCTCGTTCTATACCTAGGCCCCAGCGCAGGTTCTCCAGGGCCATTGCAAACCACTGCTTCCATGTGTTGCCGCAGCGCCTGTGCATTTTGTGCTGCTTGCGGGTTCCCAGCCTTGTACTTGCACAGTTGTAACGCTTATTCAGGATAGCAACACCGAATGGAGTGGGTTGTCTGTTTCAATAACATACTTATATGAAACAGGACTTGCATGGTGTGGCTGCAGGCAGCGGCTGCATGTGCTGCGTGCGCTGGCGAGCGAGAAAGCTGCACTGGCGGGGACAGCAGAGGTGGTGGGCGAGTGGATGGCTCGGCTGCAGGTGCGTTGTATTCCCTGTCTTGTGTTCCTGTTGTCTTTCGCTGATGTGTACGCCTGTGTGCTGGCCTTCTCATTCGCCTGCGCTCTTCTTGAGTATGCACTTGCCCCTGCCTCGTGTTCTGCATTCTTTTTCAATGTTGCTGCAGTAGTGTGTTCCCTGCCTATGTCTTGCCCTCGATTGCGCCTGCCAGCAAGAGCTTGGCGCTCTGTTGGCACGCTTGCTTCCTATACCGCCATTGCTGTATGCCTCTGTTCTGCTGCATGGACAGGTCACACCGTACTGCTGTGTACTGCCGTTGTACCGCAGGACGGTTGCAACGTGGAGGAGCTGTACGACTGGGGGGAGGGGGAGGAGGGGGAGGATGGCAGCGCATGGGATTTGGAAGATGACGGGTGGGGGGATACAGCAGGGGCACCACAGCCACGAGGGCAACAGGCCACAAAGCGGAGACCAGGGTAGGACATCATATAGCAGGGAGTCCGCCGTTGGTCAGTTTGGTACACCAATTTGGTGCAGCCATTTGGTGCACCAATTTGTTCACCATTTGGTACATCAATTTGGTGCACCCATTGGTACACCCACATGGAAGTCGGGGGTAAGATGGCAACTGTATGCTGGTACGTTTCAACTGTTTAGGCACAGCTGGTATGGGTGGCATGCACCGGCGTGCGCCCGATGGACCTCTCATAAACTGAGCAGGTTGCTGGGGCACAAGGGGTGGCTACCACATGTGTGATTGTTTGTACCGCAGCATCAAAGCCGACAATCACATCGTGCACGGCGATCTACGACCGTACATCTTGATCATTCCCTCTGATGCTTGCGCCTTGCGCCGACAAGAGAGACGTGCACTGCTGTGGGAGGGTGCGGGTGTAGTGCCAACTGCTGCTGCCACTCTGCTGGTGTTGCAACGCGCTTTATTTTGTACAGTGCGCAAGACATATTACAATGGCGCACATCGCAGCAAGACCATCTCCAAGTAATGTGCACACGCCCCGTCACGCACCACCCTCCCCAGAACCGCTGCCCTCCCCCGCACCCCCCTCTGGCGCTGCCTTGACTTTCTTCAGATCACGCATGGCCGCACCAAACAGCCCGGTAAGGCTGCCTGGTGCTGCTGGGCGCTTCACAGCCCCAGCGCCCACACTCCCCCCTGACCCTGACCCCGTTGCCCCCGTCCCTCCTCCCGGACTACTCGCCCGCGGCCCCGCAGGCACTGCCACGCCATCCTCGCCAGCAACCCCGCCTGACTTCCCGGTCGCTGTAGCAGAGCTCGCTCGCGCCGCCTTGCCACGTGCCTTGCTAGCTGCCGGCGCGCGTGCCGTTTCCGCTGCTGCCACTGCCGCCCCGCTCGTGCTTGGTTTCTCTGCTGCCTCAGCTCCCTGGGGCGTTTGGCTGCGCTCGACAGAGACGTTTGCTTTCACATCCCCTTGCTGTCCCTTTTGAGCCACGGGCACGGCCGCTGCAGCAGCACCCTCTGCCCCGTCATTTGTCACGGCTGCTGCTGCCTTGCCCCGCCGTTTCGCAGGCAGCGCTGCAGCAGCAGGTGCGGCAGCCGCTGCTGCCGCTGCCACCAAGGGCTCTGCCTGCCCGACCTGCACCTGAGCGCCTGTGGGGTCCCAAACAATCCGGGGCTTGCCCCGGCCTCCGCTTGCTGTGCTGGACGGTCCTGGGCCTGCAGCGCCCTCCGCCCCATCCCCACTCCCACTCACAGGAGCAGCCCAAGGCGAAGCCGGCGTGGTAGGTGTTGCACTCTTGCCCTTGTTCTTGGCCGCAGCTGCTGCTGCGCTCTTGAGCCCTGCTGCTTGCCTGCCCTTGGGGCCGGCTGGGGCTGGGACTGCCTCCTCCTCAACCTCCTCATGCTCACCACCAGCCTCCTCACATTCTTCATCCTCCTCCCCTTCCACATCATCTGCCTGATCGGCCAGCTTCTTGACGAGCGCCCTGCCGGGGTGCGTGTGCAAGGGCGAAGAGCGCAGTAGCATGTGAGCTAGCGAAAGGCATCAGCACACAGCATGCAACCCCAACCCCAACCGAACCCCAACTCCCAAACCCAACCCCAGCCAGCCTCGCATCATGAAGCATTGCCCTGCCGCTGGGGCCCAGCCCGTCAAAACAGCACCATGCTACAGCATACCGACAACAGCACACCCTGCACCCAGGTGCCCTCCGTCCTTGGCTTCAGGGTTTGACTTTATGGTTAACCATACGACGTGCTGTCGTACCATACCAGCACGTCGTATGGTTCGACGTGCTTTCAATCATTTGCTCCCATGCTGCACCCAATCCTGGCCTTCACCTCCCTTACCTGCGGCGGGTGATGCCTGTGGTAGCCCCAGCGCCAGCAGTGCCATGCACCATGCGCTTGAGCACGACACCGATCGAGTCAAGCGCGTTGAGCGCAAGCCGCGGCCGCCCGCCCTTCTGCGCATGTTCCGCGTGTCAAGCACACGCAGCTTGGGGCCGCATGGCAAGTTCAGGACCAAAATTGTACCATGGACCGCAGCCTTTTGAGGCCCAGGCCCTTGACCCCAGCTCCTAGCAAGACCCAACTCCTAGCATCCCCAAGGCACCGGACCCGACATGTCCCGAAAGCCGCGGTTTCAAACCACCGTGCTCGCCACGCCTTGCGTAGCTGTTCCCTCGTTCCCAACGTCGCTGTCCCCTCACCAGAACTGTTTCCCAACCAGAGCTCCCACAGTGTGCGCCCCTGCCCCACCCACCGGCGATGTTGCCTTCCTCGCAGCCAGCAGAGATGCACGTGACATGACAGCAGCAGAGCCTCTGGGGCCGCGCACCCGCGCACCCCCGCCCCCTTCCTCATCCTCCACCGCCGCCATAGCACTGCCCCCGTGAGAGCAAAGCCTGAGCGCCACATGCAAGTCCTCAAGCTTCATGTACTCCAAAGGGTCTGGCTGGCTCAAGGGGGGTGCAGTGGCTGCGCCGGCATCAGCACCCGCGCCTGCACCCTGCCCATCTGGCCCCCCTTGCTCATCAGGCATAGAGGGGGCAGTGGCTAGGCCGTCCCCGTCTGCTTTCACTGGGTTGCCGTCTGGACCGCGCACGAAGAGCTTGAACCCAAACGCGTGTGCAACCTCTCCTAGGAGGGACGTGCACAGGATGAGCTTTTGCTGCTGGGCAGCGGACAGCGCGGCACGGCGGACCGCGGCTGGACCCTTCTTGGCTGCGCGCGTGAGCGCTGGCCGCAGGCTGGCTGCACCTGATGCGCCCACGGCCTGCAGGGTGCCCAGGTGTGGCAGGTGTGCAGCGCATGCGTGCGCAATGTGATGGGCGTGCAGGGTTGCATGGCGCATGGTGCATGTTAACGTGCTTGGCATGCAACATGCATGGTTCGCGCAACCCGTGCTTCCAATGCAGCCCGTGAACGTTGAGCACATCGGACCTGCGACCTCACCTTCTGTGCGGCACGCGAAGCATTGGTGTCGATCTGACGCTGGTTGGTCTGTCCCAGCCCCGTCAACATACGTGCTAGGAACGCACTGTTAGGTTTTATGCCACGCGATGGGGTATCGTCGTCGTCCATATTGCGAGACGGGCCCAGGCAAGGGCCAGCACCAGACTAAGTAAACAAATGATTCTTCAGGCAAACAAAGCGTGGGCGCAATGGAAAGTTTCAAGTACCTTGCAAGTGGTTGTGGTCGTTGCAAGGTTCGAAAAAGATTTACAATTGCGCGTAAGCCGTTGCTGTCTACTCATATGACAATGAAATTGTTGAATTGAAATTATCCGGTGTTTGTGTTTTGAGCAGGCCGCACGGGTCTCAGGTACTGCAATGGGGTAGATAAGTCCCGTCATTTGCAATGGTAGTTATGCAAGAGGTTCCGGTGCTGAGGGATGATTTGGATCAATATGAAGGCACGAACTATGATGATGGGCTGGTTGACCGGAATGGATCGGAGATTGGAATCCATGGCGCGCGTGACGACGAGGAGCTCCATGAAGCAGCTGGCGCTGGAAGAGACCCTGGCATGGACACGAGCAAGCAGCCAGCAGAGCTGAGCCATGGAGATCAGGAACTACGCGCCTCAATGCGGGACCGAATGTTTTTGTTGGCGCAAAAAATCCCGTTCGCTCAAGCAATCAGGCAGGCGCTGCTGTCGAAGGAGTGGCTACTCATCTCCAGCTCCATCACGTGAGCAATTCGCCTTGGGACTGCTTTGACCTGCATGCAAGCATGTGCGCATCCATGAGCAGCCAACAGTCCATGTGGTCAACCTGCATGTTGTGCTGCCCAGCATGCTATGGCTTCTGTTGAGCGGTCGTCACAGTGGGTGCTGCGACACAAGGCATGCATGAGCATGCGCAAGCACAGGCTGGGCTGCAAGCTGTCGTAGAGGGTTTGGCAGTACGTACACTGCTGACACATGTATGCGCGCTGCAAATGCCACCGTGCTTGCTTGCATACACGCCATGCTGTAATGCCATGCTGCTGTCTTGTTTGGGCTGCTCATTGAGGCTGTGGCTGTGCCAATGTGGTGCATACGGCCATCCGTCCGCAGCCTATTCTGCCTGTATGCGCATGATGTGGTCAACGTGGCGAGCGGGCGGTACACGGCAGATACGGTTGTGTCAGCACTGCTGGTGCGTGGGGCTGGGATGCACAGACGCAGCTGCAGGGGTGCAGTGGTACAGCCTTGGTCACCAGCACAGTGCCGCTGAAGGCCTCATGGAGGTGCATGAGTTGGGGGGTCGTCGGACTCTTGGGGTTCGTGCCGTGGTGCACATGACGCGTGTTGCATGCACGCATGCTGGCACATGTGCCAGATGCGCGGGGCAGCACGCATGAGCCAGGGCTGCAGCGGAGAGGGCGGGACTCTTGGTCAAATGCTGACGTGGTGCTTAGGACCTGAGGGCCAGACATGGGGCTCGCAGGGCCATGTTTATTTTCAGCCTGCTTGCCAGGCCCCGCCCCGCCATTGCCCCAGAACTGTCTGTGCACACACAGATGGTGGTATGGCCTGCCATGCGCGCAGCTCGCATCGTTCTGCGTCTTCTCGTGTGAGATCATCGCGGCCTCGCTGTTTGTCAAAGGCTACGCAGCGGGCTTCTTCTTTTGGGTGGACCTCATTGGAACCCTGTCCCTTGTGTTTGACATCCGCTGGTGCGTGCTTGCACAAAGTAACACAGCACATGTGCGGCTTGCGCCCGCTTACGGTGTGCGCAGCTGCGCACACACCCTGACATGGCCGCTGACACACCTCGTTGTACGCAAGCGAGTGGTGGCATGCATACTCCAGCTTTCACCTGCGTCTGGGTCCGCAGGCTGACTGATTCGGCTGCTGGATATGCAGATGAGGCATTGGGTGGAACAGGGCCGGATGCAGGGCTGGATGCGGGTTGCGGCGAGGGCGGGGCTGGGGCTGGGGAAGGGAGTCTGATGGGGTCACGGGTGGGTGTTGGTGTGGGTGTGGGCCAGGGCCTGGTGGCAGGCACAGGGTGCATAGGTGGAGGTGACACATGTCAGGCGGCCTCACCATGTCGCTCCAAAGCGCAGCCGTGCCTGACCCGTGGGCTCCTGCTGCTGTTCTCTTGCGGTCACAGGATTGCGAGTGACCTGCTGTCAGATGACCGGTCGTCCAATGCGATCCAGATCACGCGGGCGGGGCGGGCGGCACGCATCGGCTCACAGCTAGGTGGGTGAGACGGGCGTGTGCACTCGCTGCAGCTACTACTGGGTGAGACCGGTGTGAGCACTCACTCCGGCTCCGCTGCAGCTACTACTGTGTTGTGTGCGGTGGCTGTGCTCCTCACGGCCTGCTCGTTTTGCCTGATTCTGGTTCAACCTGACTCTGCCCGGGGAGCTGGGGCAGCTACTGGGGTGTGTGGGTTGTGCGCAGTGGCAGCCTGGCGGTAGCCCAGCAGATGGGGGCCAGCAGAGGAAGTGGCCGGGCCTGCGGGAGCTTCGCGCTTTGGTGGAGGGAGAGCAGGGGGCTGGAACTGGCACTGGCATCTTGGTATGCTTGCGTTTACACGTCCGTTGCTCCTTCACGCCAGCATCCACCCCTCCTGCTGCACGCGCTGCACAGTGCACGCCTGCCCTTAACGCCTCCTGCTGTTGCCCCGTCCCACGCAGGCCGCATCACGCGCGCCATGCGGGTGCTCAAGCTGCTGCGGGGCTCGCGGCTGCTGCGGCTGCCGGTGCCGGGCCGTGCCCTGCTCCCGGAGGCCGAGCGCCTGGCACACAGGTCTAGCACCGGGGCTTCTGCCGGGGGCAGGGACGACGTGGCAATGGACGACAGGTGAGGCTGTACCGCCGTACCGCCTGTACTATTGTACTGCATGTACTGCTGTACCGCTGTAGGGGAAAAGTGTGGTCGTCGCTGCCCGCCGGGTGCTTGGCCGCACGAGAGGCGGCCCGTACCCACGTGCGCATACCCATGGGCTTGCCTGGCCTGCACAAGCGTGGCCATCCATCATTTGGACCAGGTTGGAGCACGCAACCAAAACACCCCCACCCCCCGCCCCTCCCCCCGCTGCACACCCTTAGCCTCCCCAACAGGTTCCAGGACGCATCCGAGCGGGATGGCCCCGTGCGGCCCACAGTGCTGGGGGAGCTGCTCGCGGAGTCGACGACGCGCAAGTGAGTGGTGGCAGGGTGTGCGAGTTGGGGCTGCTGATGTATGCCCCGGTGTGTTGTGTGCGGCCGACACAGATCAGGACGACCAAAGCCATGTGTAGTAGGCGTCAACACGGCAGTAGGTGGTGGCTGAGGCTGTGTTGCACAATGGTACCCACTCAAACCACCACAACAGGTCGAAAGGCACCCACACCAAGCAACACAACAGGTTGGGAGGCACCCACACCACTGTTAACTGTTAGGTTACATGGCCTTCAACCCACAATGGGCCGCTCGCCTTTTCCCTTTAGATGACAACAGCATTGATCTCATCTTGTTTATCTTGCCAATCAGAATCATACACCCACACCACAGACACCAATCAACCCAGCTTGGGTAAGGCCACTGCACCCACCCCCTGCTCCCCCTCCCTACTTCCACCTTGCCCCCCCACAGGTGTGTCATCGTCATCATCTTTGTGCTGATCGTCGCCACGTTCCTGCACGGGCAAGGCCCTGATGCCGGGGACTACTCGCGCGTGCAGCTCGTGTCGCATGGCCTCATGAGTCCGCAGGTGGGCTCATGGGAGGGTGCAGTGGGGACCTGGGAGGGTGCAGCAGGCGCATGGGATGGTGCCGCGGGGGCGTGGGAGGGTGCAGAGGCCAGGGCAGACACTAGGGAGGTTGAGGACGACAGGGAGGGCAGGGGGGTGTAGGACTGCTGGCATGTGGGGTGGTGTACAGCCACATGCGGGACTGGGTGCAATAGACTGGTTGTGTCTGGTGCACATCCCTTTTCCGCCAACCGAATACCTACCCGGGACAATGTCCTGGGTCAGGTAACTACAACGAATCCAGGACGGGCAGCATCTCAATCAGCCTGCGAGGCCTGGTCAGGGGGCCCATGACCCTGGCACACAACCTGTCTGACCAGCTGGACGTTGAGCCTGACGAGTAGCGGTGGGAACCTCGCACGGGTGGCCTGCAGGGTCACAGGGCCACAAAAATGACAGGGAGAGGGCACAGACAGGACTTGGGGCGGCTGGGCGGACAGGGGCCACATGGTGGTTGTTGTAGTTGGAAGTTCGCCAACGGACAGCCGGTTGCTCCTCTTGCGCGCTGCCCCCCGGCCGCATGCTTGTATGTACTGCCGTACTGCCACGGTACTGCATGCCGTACCACAGGAGTTCATCGCTACTGTGCCGTACGACGTGCTGTACCTGCGCGTGGTGGATGCGGTCACGGGCGCGCGCACCACGGTCACACCTTTCACAGCCGACGACTTCCAGGTGTGACGACCGTGATGTGTGCCTGCCATGATGATGCTTGTGTCTGGCAGTCGTTGTATCTTGTATCTTGTATGTCTCAGCGGGGTGGTGGCAACCAGGTGCTGTGACAGGTGGCAGTGCGGCACGAGAGCACGCAGCCGCCGGGGGTTCAATACGCGCTCTGTAGCTGCAGCTATGCAGCCTGTGCGCCAGGGCCTCTTGCGTTGGGGTCATAAGATCTGGATCACAGGAAGATGAATGTAGACAAGCTCTGTCCAGAGTTATGTCTGCCTCTATCCCGACTGCCTTGCCGTATGCATCAACTTGTGCAGGCGGCCCAGGTGCTCAAGACATCGGTGGGCTGTGAGGTGTGGGACCCAGTGACGCGGCCCTGTGTGAACGCCACAACCACAGCTTCCTCTCCGTCTGATGGAGACCCCAATGACAATGAGGTGTGTGGGGAACCACACGTAGTGGGGCATATGCTTCTGGTACAGTGCTGCTGGTGCAGTGAAGCTTGGCTACTTCATTTTTTTCACACCCAGCTTCAGCCAGGGTGCGTAGTGCAGCAACCACGGCTGTGGTGGTTTGACCCTCTGTGGACCTCTTCGGCACTCTGTGACCCTGCTGGTGTGAGATCCCATGGCATGTGATCAACAGTGTGACCTGAACACCTGCCGTGCCACACACGCTGACGCTAGCACTTGCGGCCTACAGAATCAGGATCAGAGCGTGCTCTGGAGGTTGGTTACGTATCAACGGAGGTCCGGCACGCTGCGTGCCTGTGCTTTCCAACTGTAGGTGTGGTACGACGTGACGCGGGTGAATGCCGCTGACGCGGGCTTCAACATCGCGCTCACCACGGTCATCCTGCTCACCCTCACCGCCTCCGCGTTCTCTTTTGGCAAGGACGCGACCAAATATGTCATCGTGCCTATTGAGACAATGCTCTCGGTGAGTGGGCTGGCTGATTGGCTGGGACGCAGCAGTTGGGGCCTGGGTGGGGAGTTGTTACTGTCTTTTGATTTGAACTGCAAAGATGGGGGGTTGTTACTGCCACTTCAGGTCTCACTTAGGTAGAGGGTGTGAATTCTGCCTTGGACCTGTCAGATCACGCTCCGTGCGTGCGAGCTTCATACATCATAAGATTCATAACCAAAGAACTGACACATCGTGTGCTACACTACACCCTGCCGCACCCCCATAGAAAACACACACACAGCGCCCATCACAGCCTCGCATGCCATGAGACGGCACTCAAAGCCACCGCGGCCCCTGACCCAATCGTGTCGTGCGTACTGCCCGCACAGCCCATGATCCAACTGTGCCGCATGTACTGCATGTACTGCTCATATTCTTGCTGTACTGTGTGTACTGCCTGTACTGCCCGCAGTACCTGCGGCGCATCATGCGCATGGAGGATGATGAGGAGGACGCAGAAGAGGGGCAGCCTGGCGGCGACGCGCATCGTGGGGGCCCAGGCAAACCGGAAACGAGCGTGCTGGCAAAGTACGTGATGCGGCTAGTCACCGACATCAACACGGCACGCAAGAAGGTGGGCAGGTGCAAGGCGGCATGGGGCCACGGGGAGAGGGTGGATGCAGTGTGCGCTGTGTGCCCAGCATTGACTGAATGCATCAGCTGCCCAGCATTGACTGAATGCATCAGCTGCCCAGCATTGACTGAATGCATCAGCTGCCCACTTCATGTGGAGCCCCCCCAGCCCTGAGCCCTCAACCCAGAGCCCTCAACCCTCAACCACCCCGATTCCCTGACCCAGCCACCACACATCCCAGACCCCTCACCTCGTGTTGAATGTCCAGTCCAGCCAGCAGCCTCCCACCAGGACCGCACCCCAACCAACCGGTTGCAGGCCGAGGAGGAGCGCGCGATCGCCGACACGCTGCTTTACTCCATGGTGCCCCGCCACATCGCGGGCCGGCTTAAGGCGCTGCGCTGGTGGGAGGGCTTTGAGAGCGTGGGGGACATCACCATTGCAGACTCCTACACCTCGGTCACCGTGCTCTTCACGGGTGAGTGATGCTGGTGGAGTGATGCGCCAGTACAGTGGCAGTACGGGTGGCAATATAGTGGCAGTACAGTGGCTGTACAGTGGCAGTACAGAGGGCACTTGAGCTCCGTCCGGGGCCGCGCTTGCAGGCTTTTGTGCAGGGCCCTATGTTGTGCTGGATGGGCTACGTTACGGTACAACTGTATGCTTCCACCCCACGGTGGCCCCTCAACCCAGCCGACCAACCAACCCAACCACCTGGCCGCATGCAGACATCGTGGGCTTCACCACCCTTGCGTCGCGCATCTCCCCGGAGGACGCCATGCGCACGCTCAACGCGATGTACACCCTGTTTGACCGCATCACCGAGGCGTATGGATTGTACAAGGTGGAGACAATCGGCGACAGGTACGATCATGTTGCAGAGGAATCCGCTCCCCCAACACACATTTGCACTCATGCAAGCGTGCGCACACGCACACACGCATGCACACGCCTTCTTCGATTGTCTTGCTGCTTGTGTTTGTCGTACCTATGCCGTGGGCCCGCTGCGCTTGTTTTGTGTCTGGTTGGCCCTACTGGTCAACAAGGGGTGCCGAGCTTTAATGGGGTGTGGGCCTGGTGTGGGACTCTTCTAAGGGGCGGCCTCGCCTGTGTCCTGCCCTGTCACGTCCTCACTCTTTGCAGCTGACTGTCCATAGCATGCACCCACATTCCACCCACTCACGCATTCACGCATCAAGCCCCCGTCCCGTTCTCCAGCACCCCTCTCTCTCCCCCAGCCCATGCCGCACAGTATACATGATTCACACGCCGGCATGCGCAGAACGCACACATTGTGCATACACCATTGTGCGCGGCCACTGCAGCTACATGCTGGTGGGAGGGGCACCCGATGAGGCGGAGGACCATGCGGCGGCTGTGGCAGCGGCGGCGCTGGAGATGCGCGCGAGCGTGCCGCTGCTGCAGGTGTGGTTTTTGTTGTGTGTTGGATGCGTGATGTTGTGTGTCGTTCAGCCTCCCATTGGACACCTCAGTCCTACGTTTCACCACCCGGCGCTCTGGTATCCATCCAGCATCAAACCTCACACGCGTACCTGATGCTACCCTGGGCCTCTGCTCCCCTCCTTTGCGTGTGCAGGAGATCAGTGGCGAGAAGTCGATCAACGTGCGCATCGGCGTGCACAGCGGGCCAGTGACGGCAGGGGTGGTGGGCTTCAAGAACCCGCGCTGGCACCTGTTTGGTGACACGTGCAACACGGCGAGCCGTATGGAGTCTACAGGTATGCGTGCGTGTGCCCTGTACCTTTGTCTGACTCGGTAGTAGCGGGATATGAGTAATGCTGTGTGCTGTTCAGCTGTAGTTCAGTGTGACCACAGTTGTGCTTCAGTTTGATCACGGATGTATCGGGTGGTTCATCGCCTGCTTCTGTTGACGGCCAAAGCATGCTAATGCGCGATGGGCCTGTTCACTCTTGCTGCTGCGCATGTGACTGAGCTGGGTCTTGCAGCCTGGGCCGCACCTGGCACACACCTTGTGACTGTACCGCACACTGCCTGTGATGTACCGTCTGTACCGCAGGTGTACCGGGTGAGGTGCAACTGTCCAGTACAACATATGAGCTCGTGCGGTACGCGTTTGATTGCAAGCCGCGGGGCAAGGTGGCTGTCAAGGGCAAGGGAGAGATGCTCACGTACACGCTGCTCAGACAGGCAAGTGGTTGGTTGCATGGTTGGTGGTTGGGTTGGTTGTGGTTGGTGCGTGGTTGGAAGGTGGCTGTAAAAGGGTGTGCTCTGGGGTGACCTTGGGTCCTTGGCTCGAGTGGCTGCGGCTGCTGAGGCTGCTGATGACCATCGACATGTCTGCGCCATAAGGCCCGCCCTTGTATCTGTACATAGTCATCTCTCAAAATTGCCCCAGCGTCCACGGCACCCACACCCGCGTTACCTAGTCCCCGTACCCTGCAACTTGTCCCGTCCTCATACTAGCTGTACAGTTGCAAGAACTCATGAGCCTGAGGCCTGAAGCCTGTGTACTTGCATTGACCTCTAAGCCTGGTACGTTTATCAGGAAGCCGCCCCCCCTCAACCCGGTGCACCTGTGCATTGCACCTGCCCCGCAGAAGGCAGGCAGCCAGCACCAGGCAGGACCAGATGACCTCACCGGCCGGCCGCTGTCTCTGGATGGGGCGGGCGTACCGCTGACGCGGGAGGCCATGCTGCTGTCCCCGCAGTACAAAAAGGCGATGGAGCGGTACGACGTGGCGCGCGCCGCGCTCATGAATGAGGTGCGTGGTGGCTGGTGGCGGTTGACGGTTGGGGGCGGTGGCTGGTTGCGATTGGCGGCTCGAATAGTTGGTGGCACTTGGCAGGGGCCGGCATTTGCACGCCACACTTGTACGACAGTACAGCACACACACATGTCTCACAATGTCGTCACACCTGATCTGCAGCTGGGCGTGCCTTCAGCTTGCGTGGGTGCTAAACTGCTAATCTGTGGCGCTAGAACAGAGCCCCTGACCCCTCAGAGTCCAGTTGCACATACAGTCGTACAACAGCGTCGCGTGTCCCATCCCAAAACGCCCGCAGGAGGAGCAGCTCGTGAACCTGCTCAAGTCTGTGGCGGGCGGTGGCCTAGCCGATGCCGCGGCAGCCGCCACCATCATCGCGACTGCCCAGGAGTCAGTTGCAAACACGGGTGGCATCAGTGCGGGGGCTGACTCCAGCCTGTCGCTTGCGCTGGCGGGCCCTGCACCACGTGAGCTGGCACATAACAGTAGTTCTGTCGGGAGCCGGGCTTCTGCCCCCGTGCTGCTCCCCTCCATGGCTGCCAAGCTCAGCCGGGAGGATTTCAAGCGGCTCGTGCTTCAGGTGCCGGCCACACCAGCAGCCCCCTTGGGGAACCCATCCTGGCACCCATCCGACTCCCCAGCTGCTGCTTCCACTGGCACGGCTGCTGCCACGCAGCAGCCAACCGGGCCGGCAGTAGCGGCCGCCGTAGGCGGGTCACCCGCCGCGTCTGGGCGTCTAGGAGCCGCGGACACAGCGTCCCCAGTCACAACAACAGCAGCCAGCCCTCCAGCCGCACCTCCCGGGACGCCTGCTGTGCACAGCGCCGTGGGTCCTGGGGCTGGCGTCTCGGGAGGGGGTGCGGCCGCTGGGCCTTGGGCTGTGGCGGATCTCCGCCAGCTCGCTGCACACCTGCATGAAGAGCTCCTGGAGGCGCAGGAGCTGGCTGCGGAGGCCGCGGCCGAGCGGCAGGCGTCGCGGCGGTGCGGTTTTTGGGGACGCGCTGTGCCTGATTCAAATGTGTGGCGTCTGATCGCATCTGATGGCAGGACTGTGGCGTGGAGGAGTGTGGTGGTTGAGGCGTGGGGGTGGAGTGGGGGTGGAGGGGCGGGGGCGGCTGCTGGAGCGCGAGGGCCGGGCGCCCCGGGCCTGCGACGTGCTTTGGGGCGCATACGGGGATGGGTTGGGGAGAATCTGGGTGGGAAAAGCGGGGGCGCACATGAATAAACTGATGAGCAGGAGAGGGGCAAGGTCAAATGGGGAATGGGCGGGGCTGTCGGCTGTGTACAATCCTAACCAGAGCACGCCAGTGCAGCTCGTTGTGTCATGCCATACTCCATCGCTGTACTGCCTGCACCATACTGTCGCGCGCTTGTACGGCCAATGTGGTACTGATTGTACTGCCAACACGTACCACCTGTACCGCAGGAGGAGCGCGATGGTGGCGCTGTACAGTTCGTATGTTGCGGCCCCCACACAGCCGCTGCGCGACCTGTTCACCGCCATTGTGGATCTGCTGTACAAGGTGGGTGTGGGGGAACTCTTCTACCGAGCCTCCTGACACTCATGAACCCTGATCCATAGACGTGATGGCTGAGATGGTGTGGTAGCTACAGCTTTGTATGCACCCGCCTGTACCTGCACAGGAAGAGGCGTTGGTGTATGTCTGGAGCTGTTTGCTGCTACACGGATGTTGCCCCCCTTCCCCCTGGGCCGCTCCCCTCTCCTGCCTGCAAGCTGTGTGTTTTCTGACCAACCCCCTTGCTCCTGCACCCTAGGCGAGCGCTGAATGCGATGTGATGAAGCTTTACGTGGTGGACCACCTTGGTGGCCAGCTCTGGTGCGCACGTGTGTGTGTGTAACTGTGTAATAAATGTGTATGTGCACGCCAAAGCTGACACCAATGTCGGGCTGCCGGGCGTAGGCACCGGCCTTTGCCAGACCATGTTGGCCGCATCGTGGCATTTGCTGTGGCTCAGCCTTGGGGATCCTGGCCAGATGCTCGGGCGCACTGCACAGCGCAGGGTGTGCAGGGTGTGCAGCACCGCCTTCTTGGACAGTTATGGCCCTTTGGTACGCCAGTTCTTGCTGGCTTGCTCGCTGCGGTTACTGCACCGTCAGGGATGGAGGCAGCTACATGAGCGTACAAGTGCTGCCAGCCCTGAGAAGCAGCCTTGAACGTTACGGCAAGTGGCCTTCCCTTCCGGGCCCCTTCATACGCAGGCCTGCGTCCGCGGGGGTGGTGGGCGAGGCGCCGAGGGCGCTGCCGATCCAGGGCACGCTGGTGGGCCGTGCGGCGGCGACGGGCAGTGCGGTGCGCGTCTCAGACGTGCGGTCAGAGTCGGGCTGGAACGCGGAGGTGCGGTCCGTTCTCTCGGTTTGCTGCGGTAGCATGTTTTCAAGGGCCAGTGCAGATACACGGTGCAGATAGCTGTATTGTAAGGGACAGATCCTGGATAAGGGCACGCATCGAAGAGCAGGGAGAAGGGCGGCAGGGGCGGGATAGGTAAGGAGCGTGAGCAGGGGTTGTGCGGCAGTGGGGAGAAGGGGGGAGTCGGCACTTATGCTCTGAGTGGCGCTTGTGCTCTGAGAGGCAACATCATGACAAGTGCAGAGCACTGAGCTGTGAGCCGGCAATAACACTTCGACGTTTGAGATCTGAACCTGCAGCTTTGCTGACCCCTCGCCCTGGCTGCACCCTCCTGGCCGCAGCTGGAGGAGCTACCCGGCTACACGACCAAATCCTTGCTTGCGCTGCCGGTATTCACACAAGGCAGCGGGGCCAACAATAGCCCTGGTGTAGCTGCTGCAGGGGCCGTTGTGGGCAGCGGCAAGGCCGGGCCACTGAGTGGGGGTGTGATCGCCGTCGTGGTGGCAATCAACAAGTGCGTTGAGGTGGCCCCTCCTCTAGTTGTCTTCCTATTCGTTTCCTTGTGGTTTGTTGGCTCTGTTTGCTGCTGTTCCTGTTCCTGACGTTCCCGTAGCAAGGCTGCTCCGGCTTCCTGTGCCTGTAGCCCCAGATCTGGGCAACGCACACAGCCGGCCCACCGCCTCGAACCACAGCTCGGCAGTGGTGCAATGAACAGGCCTGCAAACGCTGCACTGTGTCCCACACGCGGTTTGTATCAACGTATGAACAACATGTCAACACATGGATGTTCCCACCTGCTGCGCCCCGTGCTGGGTCCCAGGTGGACGGGATGGGAGGAGGCGGGCGACAACGATCACGGCCGGGCCATCACGGCATTCACCGAAGCCGATGAAGCCGCCCTCGCTGAGGCCGCTGCCTGTGTGGGCGTTCTCCTTGCCCGTCGCCGTGTGGAAGTCCTCCTATCGGCGACAGGGGCGGGCGCGTCTGGCGGCGGCAGGGCGCACACCGCCGTCCGTGGTGGTGGTGGACATGGAGGGGTCTATCACGGGGGTCGGGGGGCCGGGGGCGGGGAGCGGGGCTCGTCCGGGAACAGGCTGATGGTGCCGATGCCGGCGGCGCAGGTCGCGGCACGGTTGCGGGACGTGGGCGTGCGCGGGGTGGGCGTGCTGAGTGACGCACGCGAGTCAGACCTGTGGGGCCTGCGCGTCGAGGATGCTCTTGGGTGAGTGGGGCCTGGGATTTACAGTTCGGGGGCCTGCTGAGATATATATAGGGATATATAATCTCTCTCATATATATACTCTCTCTATATATATGCGTACTTATATGCTCAGGCTTGGGGGCTGCTTATAGGGATCTTTAAGCACTTGAGGAGCTGCTGGGGTTGTTTCAAGGCTGCAAAACTTGCGACTGCGGATCGCCCAGATCCAGACGGATTGCTGCTGCAAGTTGGGCTTCCCACGTCTTGGCAGCAGCATGGCGGATGCCTTGGGCCCTTCCAACATCTGGGCATGGGGGCTCACCTGACACCCGCCTGGCCGCCACTCCCATGCCCATGCAGGTATGCACGCGACCTCCTGATGCTGGGCTTTGGGCCGCTGCTGGAGCGCATGGGCCTGCTGCTACCCAGCCTGCAGCCGCTTGGGGCACAGGGGGCTGCAACACCTGGAGACATGAGCTTGGGGGACCTACGGGAAGCCCATCAGGCAGCCGCTGCTGCTGCGCATGGGCTGCAAGAGCCCGAGCCCGCTAGCGGTGGGGAAGGGCAGCACGCAAGCAGCGGCCATGGCAGCTCGGGGCACGGCATGAGCCGTGTGGGTGCCAGGGGATCTCAGGCAGGGCCAGCGCTGCTGGCATTCTTGGCACGCGTGGCACAGGAGCATGACTCTGCCAGGCCGTACTTCAACGTGGCTCACAGTGTGTCCGTACTGCAGGGACTGTACGTCACGCATGTGACGTGTGGGGGCCTAGACAGCCTGTTTGGGGACGCGCACCTGCTGGCCTTGATCTTGGCAGCCTTGCTCATGAACGTCCCGCTGACCACGAGCCGCCGCCGCGGCAGTGCGGCCGTGGGTGCGGGGGTGTATGGTGTGCATGGAGGGTGGGCGCACTCGCCCCCTGCCCCGATGCGTACTGGCAGCACCGCGCGGCCGCCGCCACCGGCCTACATGACCACCATGGCGTCCCAGCGCATGCCTGCTACCCCATTGGTGCCCCCAGCTTCTGCGCACGTGGGCGCGGCGGGGCGTGCGAGCCTCGGGGATGTGGGGCAGTCGCCCTACGCCACCGCGTACGCCGCGGCATGTGTTGCGGCCGGCAGCGCTGTGGGCCCGCGCACAGCAGGGCTGCCGCCCCTCGGCACGCCGGCCCTGGTCCGTTCGTATACCGCAGACCTTGGGGCCGCAGGCAGCACAAGTGCCGGGAACTCCCCAGGGCGGGTGGGTAGCCAGGTTGCAGGCGCAGGTGAAGGTAGCCACCATTCGGGTGCGGCCACCGAGGGTCCACCACCGCTGACCACACCATTTGCGTCACATGGGCCAGAGCTGCTGCTGGCAAGGCACGCCACTGCCAGTCCAGCTGTAGACGGCAGTCGCAGCTCTGTCGGCGCCCGTTCCGAGCACGCTGCCATCCCTGCTGGTTCAGAACAGGAGGGTGTGCAAGGGGGCTCAGGCAGTGAGAGCCAGGTGGTTGCTGACCGCACAAGCCCGCAGAAAGTGTCCAGCGCGGGGCAGCTGCAGCCATCGGGGCTCTCAGCCCAGGCCATGGGCCCTGCCACGGGCCTGCGTACACCCTCTCGCCTGGGAGGCACAAGCAGCCTCGCTGCACCTTCATCCACTGGAACAGGTGCAGGGGCTTTGCAGCCGCCCCAGCAGCTGGGATCCCCACAGCTAGCCGCCCAGCACGCAGCCGTCCCTGCCCTGGTTGTGCCCCAGCTGCAGCCCCTACAAGGGCACCCCAGCACGCCAAACCGGGCAGCGCCAGCGGCGGGGTGGGTGGGCGGGCTGGCTTTCGGAGGCGCGGCCCGCCGCGCGGAGGCGGTTTCGGAGCTGGTGGAAGCCGTGCTTGGATCCGTAGAAGGTGAGTTGAACGGTCCAGGGCTCAAGGTGTGAGAGAGTGGCGTCAGGGCCCTGCACCCTGCATCATCCGGGTGCTCTGCACGCATGTGCCACGTGCGGCCTGCAGCCACGAGCAATGCTTGATGGACGCAAACGGAAAGTTGATCTTGCGTGCAGGGAGCGGACTGTTGGAAGGACTGGACGAGGCAGTGGCTGTGCGCGTGCGCGCTTTGACCGTTGAGCTGCTCGTTGCCTACCACACAGCTGCCGCGCACACGCCCCATCACAGCCCCCACAACCCCTCGGCGCAAGGGAGCAGCAGCACAGGCAGCGTCCCGCATGGAGGTCTTGTAGTTGCAGGGATGCCGGTTTCAGCAGCTGCCACTGCCGCTGCCGCGCCACAGCACCACCCACTGTTGGTGCATGGGCTGCCTGCGGCTCAGCTGTTGGCGATGCTGCAGGTGGGTGGTGGGGTAGAGAGGGAAAATGGGAGTGGTGTGTGCATATTGTGTGTATGTGTGTGGATGGGGTTGGGGATGAGACTATTCCAAGATTGGGCATTTCGCTGGCAGCTGTTCGGTATGTGACATCGGCTTGCTGTGGAGGGGGATGGCTGCACCCGTATCTGGGAAGGCCCATCTGAGAAGTCTGGGCACCGTTTTCGCCCGTGACTGAACACATGCGTATTTGCAGACAGTCAAAGCGAACATGTCATACGTATGTTCAAACCGATCACATGTGTGCCATGAACTGCCTGCATACACTGCCACAGGCGGATGCGGATGGGTTCCATGCGGGCCAGGCGGCCATCACAGGCCTGCTGCTGGGCGCATGGGCGGAGCAGGCCCACCTGAAATCCAGCTTCGAAACCACACTTCGGCTGGTGGCAGCAAGAGATGCTGACCTGCACCACGCGCCAGGATCAGGGGCAGGGCCAGTGTCAGGGGCCCGCGGGGCTCATGTGCATCCGGGCACAAGCAACGCTGGCCCGGGCCACAGCCACGCCTATAGGCAGGGGGGCTCTGCAGGGCCTGAGAGTGGCAGCCGTGGGTCAGTGGCGGCTGGGACAGGGGGAGCATCGCAGTCTGGCTGCAGCTCTCGTGCGCCCAGCAACCCGGGCACTGCCTCAAGAGCAGCAACAGCCACAGTGACAGGCCCGGCAGCTGTGGCAGCCCTTGGTCACGACATGGTGGGGGTCCTGCTGAAAGAGGTGGCCAGGCTTCAAGTGGAGGTGCTCCCTCTGTGGGCGGCCACGGTCCAGCTGTTCCCTTCGCTCGCCTGGGCGCTGGATTCGCTGGCTACGTCACGGGCTGCGTGCCTGGCGGCCATCGCCCAGGGCGCGCCTGTCGCCCTCCTAGGCATCCCCTCGGTCCCTGAGGGCCATGCAAGCAGCCATGTACCTGCGCCGCAAGCCCGCCCGTCGCTGCAGCTGCTGGCATGGAGTGGGCAGGGGGCGGGGGCGGGGGCGGACAGCGCTAGGCCAGGCACCGGTGGGGGCCAGGGCACGACTGCAGGAGCTCAAGCGGCACCGCGTGGCGCCGCCCACCACACGAGCATTTTGAAGGCGATGCGCAAGTGCGTTGCGGGGCGCGTGCGCTGCCCGCTGCGCCTTGTGCTGTGCCGTGCCGTGCGGGGCAGCGCTGCACTGCGGTGATGTATTGCTGTGGGTGATTCGCTGTCCTGATGTCTCGCTGTGGGCGGTCATGTCAAGTGCCAGGGGCCAGTGTGTTTTGAGTGGAGCCAGGTCACCACACGATGCGCACCTCAAGCACCTCCCGCACCGCATTGTACTGCCCTGAAACAGCTCATGTACCGCCATGTACCGCCATGTACTGCCATACGCTGTTGCCCGCAGGTACGGGTCTACCGTGATACGCGGCCCTTCCTCCATCGCTCCTCCAGCGCCGCTGCACAAGCAGGTGTGCGAGTGCCACCTTGAGTGCTCCTTGATCAGGTGGAAGCAAGTGATTGTGACTTTGGCGACGTGATTTGGGGTTTTTGTTCTCAGATAAAGCTGCGGTTGCATATGCATGTCGGCCGCGTTGCCCATCATCCGTACTTTGGGGCTGTTGTCAGAAACAATCTCAAAAACAATTGCGATTCAGCCTCGTTGGCCGTTACCCACCCTCTGCTGCTGCAGATATCATCCATTCAAGCCGACTCCGGCCATGGGGGCATGGATGGCATGGGAACCCCTGCCCCTCGAGCCGCTGGCAGTAAGCCCAAGGGCACCTCCCTATCCAAATCCTTCTCTATAGCCCTGCGAGGGGCAGCCCGGCTAGCTGGATCCTTCACCGCAGGCATCCACCCCCAGCGGCCCCTGGCCATCGCGGCAGCAGCTGGCGGCCAGCATGCGGGCCAGCAAGCCGCAGCTGGCGGTGCCAGCGTGCAGGGGTCTGCAGGACAGGGGGCTGGGGGCCCTGCAGATGAGGTCCGAGGACCATGGGACGGGGGCAGGGATTTGGAGCATGGCGGACCCCAGGCCACTGGGGCACAGCACTGTCCCAGCCACCAGCAGCAGGGGCAGGTGCCAGAGGGTGAACCTGAGTACCCGGCACCCACCAGCCTGTTGCCGCCTGAGCTGGGGGATGCATTGGCAGCCAGTGGGGGTGTTGTACAGCCGCACACGTACACTGATGGCGCAGCAAGGGTGTCGGTGCTGGTGAGCGAGCAGTCAGAGGGGGGCATGAGCTACCAGCAGGGCCCCGTGGCTGCTGACCCCCTACGTAACCCAAGCCCACCGCATGTGCCTGCTCGACAGCAGCAGCAGGAGAGGGAGCCGGCGGGGGGCGGCGGAGGGCCGCACAGCAGCAACGCGGATGCGCTGCGCGCGCATGCGACGCTGCTCCCCACCCGAGGCCCATCAGCATCACGTGTGGGGGACGTGGCCGAAGCTTCCACGAGCCATTCAGGAGCCGCTCCGGATGGCGGGGAGCACGCCGGGGGCTATGGTGGCAGCGGCGGTGGTGGCGGGAACGGCGGTGCGGCTGCGCTGCTGCTGCTTCCAGCCCGGGTGCCTCTTGGCAGGAGTTCAGCTTTGGGCAACTTGGCTGGCCAGCTGGCCATGCCGGTGACTGGCCTGTTGCCGCCTGTGGGGCGCCGTAGCCAAAGCGGCCGGCCGGGGTTGGGTGCCCCGTCAGAACGGCTGAGCGACGGGGGGCACTGCGCGCGGGGGCTGCACCGGCTGTCACACAGCGAGGCGGTGGCTGGCTCGCGCAGCGCAAGCCAGATGGGGCCGTTTGGACTGCCGGACCACCCGGAAGCGGGCAGCGAGAGTGAGGCGGGAAGTGGGGAGCTGCCTGTGGTCGGAGGGGCGGGCCCTGCCGCGCTGCTGATCAGCACGGGCGGCGACCCCCTCAGCCGCGGAACCCCAGATCCCGCGATGACGCACGGTGAGGCTGGGGGGCACGGCTCCAGCAATGGAGATATCGGTGGCAGCAGCGGCGGCGAGCACGATGGCACATGGGGGGACACCCAGCTAGCCCCTTCCAGCTCGTCAGCCATGCCCCCACCAGCATATGCTGCCCGCCTGGACCGTTTCAACTCCCCAGTTGCAGGAGTCTCTCCGGCAGGCGCACCAGGCACAGACCTACAGAGCACCCAGCTCCCCGCTGGCGACCAACCTGATAACGGTCTCGGCCACTCGGGAGGTGGTGCAGTAACACAGCATGGCGACGGTAGGGACGGAATAAACAGCGCCCCGTTCCCCCTCGCCGCTGCCACCCCGCACTCGTCCATGTCTGAAGCACCTGGGGCGCCTGGGGCCCCAGGCAATGAGCCAGGCCATGAAGGTGGCGGTGACAGTGGAGCTGGTGGGAATGGCAGCATGCCATCAGGTCCCGCTCCTCCCCCAGCCGTGCAAATCACATTAGGACCGGTGTGGAGCACGCGTGCTGGTGTCGTTGCTCGTGGTGCCGCCACTGCGAGGCCGCCCATGCTGCTCATCGATACTGCTGACTCGGTGCATGACCCCTCTGGACCTCCCGAGGAGGAGGAGCAGCAGGCCGCGAGTGCGATTGCTGCTGATGCTACAGACGGGCTGCCTGGCCATTTGGGCCCTGCCATGGCGGCAGCTACTGACGATGGTACAGCGGCAGACGCAGCCGCAGGAGCACTCGAGGCCACGCACCCTCAAAATGAAGATGGGGATGTGGATGGACCATTGCCAGATGTCACAGGTACTAATAGTGTGGCAAGCAGCCAGAAGCCGTCCCCCAGCGGTGGGCATTCAGGCTATCTGATGCCATACCATGAGAGCCGGCCACGGCAGTCAGCAGGGGGAAGGCCCGGGACCATCAGCCCCCTCCCCACCTCCCCCAGTGATGTACGCTTCACTGGGCTTGTACCGGCACCGTGGGCGGTACTGGCACTACAGCCAGTGCATCACACAGTACATGCAGTACACGCGGTACAGGAGGTGTCACAGGAGGGGCAGGCGCAGATGGGGGCCGGGGCTGGGGCAGGCACAGGCGGCAACTGAGAGGCACAGGGCGGGCTTGGGCGGGCTAGTCTGGTTAGATGCACTCAAGAGGTGCTCGCAACAGCCTGCCAGCCAGCCACATCTTCATGTCTATCTTCGCCGATGTGCCGAACGCCACCTGCAGCTGCAAGTGTGCACTGGTGTGAGGCTGCCTGGCACCCACACTAAGCAGGGGGACCCTTGAGCACAGGGTGGCCATACAGGGGGTGGGCAGGCACGTAAGACATACGTATGGCAGGGCTCAGGTGTGTAGCGGCAGCGGGGAGGTGCAAGCAGCCATCAACCGGGCGCAGTTCAGCGCTACAGCACCGGCAGCGAATATGGGATGGTGAGGGAGGAACACTGACAGGGAAGTGCTACCCATGTGGTGTGACAGGCCTGGCCTGGGCGCCATGCATGGTGGTGGACGGGGTTTGATATGGCTGGCTGAGGGCCTGCGTCTCAGCTGTGGGGTGCTGTGGGGTGCTGTGGGGTTCCTTGTATGGGAGTGCAGTTGGTGCAGATGATGATCCAGGGGCAAGGGAAGAGGGAGATGGGTGATGGTGGCCAAACAGCGTGTTCCTTCAGCTGATGGCTCACTGCTTATTGCTGAGCACATCTAGCGTGACGAAGCACAGCTCAGTGCCTTAGCGTTTTAAGTGTGATCTGTGTGAAATAAACGACTGCCATCCTGTGATCCATGGGATGATGGTACTGGCACTTAGGTGTACTGGCGTACACGTACTGGCACTTACTGGCACGCAGGGTTCAGGTCTCAGCTCATGCCGATGCTCATTGCCATTTATTCCAATTCTGCACAATTAGTCATTGCAGTCACTGTAATCTCAGGGCTGTTTGTCTTTTGCACCCAGCTTCATGCTATTGTTGTTCCTTCCAATCGTCTCGTCACAGTACAGTGGCTCAACACCTGTGCTTCAGCAGCTGCACTTACCAGCAGCAACCATCATGTTGTCTGCTCACGCACACACGTACAGTACACGAACAACAGCCCACAAACATCAAAATGTCTGCACAAAAACCAGCCGCATTGAACAGAACGACCACCAGCGCGAACAGCCACGCAGTGCGGCGGCAGTTCGCCCAGCACTACTGGCTTGGGGCACGGCAGTTCCTAAGGGCCTCAGTGCCTCAGCCCTACCAAACCATGGAGCTGCTCGACCTTTGTTCTCAATGCAATCAGCAGCAGCCATTCGCGCAGCGCTCACGAGCATGCGTGTGCGCGGCACGCAGGCTTGTGGGCAGGCCAGTCCGCTGCCTGGCATGCACGGCCGCAGTAGCTGATGCCGAGGCAGCCGCTGCACAGCCGCAGCTTGGGTGCGCCAGGGGCGCCGCAGCGCGCGCAGCCCTTGGGGGTGCCTGCAGCTGTGGGGCTCAGCTTCACCAGTGGGGATGTGAGGAGGGCGCCACAACCTTCCAAGGGGCAATGCACCTGCACAATCACTGGGGCGGCACCCGTGGCGCCTGCACGCCCCTCACGCCGTGCACGCTGGTGCTCCTCATCCTGGATGTGCACGACGCACATGCCGCACAGCGCGCCGCCGCAGCCTGTGCAGGGGCAGGGATTCACGTGGTTTGCAGCCGCCATCAGCAGCTCCCCGCACTGAGAGCACAGCACGGGCAGGGGCTGGGCACGTGCCAGGGCCACACGCAGCTGGCTCAAACCCACGACTTCCTCCAGATCTGAAAGTGAGATGTAGTCCTCACCCCTGAGCAGGAACAGCACTGGCTTCCTGCCAACTGCCCCTGTGGTGCAGCACGGCACGTGCGTCAGCAGCTGCGGGTCTACTGACCAGTGCACGGTGCCCATGCCGTCGCGCATGGCGCGCACGATACGGTCTGAGACCACCTGCAGCATGTCTGCCTTTGGCCGCGGAGCCTGCCCGACAGCACCACTGCCGCTGCTACTGCTGCTACTGCTGCTGAACTCAACGGAACGCAGCCCGGCTGCTGCCAGCTCAGCGTTCACACTGCACAGAGGCCTGCGAGCTGTGTGCTCCAGCACATGTCCGGACCCACCACCCCAACACCACACTTCTGTGCGGCTTTGGCCACGCGCCGCTTCTGCTTCTGGGTGCCAGCTGCATGCATGGCGCTGCCCCAGCGCAGCATGGTCAGGAGTTGCTCAGGGCTGGATGAGTGCCCCAGTCGTTTGTGGTGGTTGCCTTGGAGCAGGAGGAAGGTCCAGGTGCCTGGTGGGGCGCTCTCGAACAGCCTGTGTGCATGCAGTTAGAGAGGAGGTCGTGAGCATGCATGGGGGCATGGGGGTGGCAGCATGGGGTTGCAGCATGGGGCTTCACTTCAGCAGAAAAACATGGGGCGGCACATGGGGCTGTTCTGGCACGTGGGGGGCTGTGGCAGCATGGGGCCAAGATTCATGCTAACCCGTCCTGCCCCCTGATGTTTGGGTGGCTGTTGCTAGCAGTACAGGCCAACACCTTGTAGCAGCTGATTTGCGTGCGGGCCCCTCCCACTGCTCAAGGGTGTCTTCCTTGCACCCAGGCAACACATGAGTGCCCTTTTGCACACGTAAGCACCACACATCCGGACCTGCTAGCTGCCCCACGCCCCCCTTGGAAGATGGGGAAGCCCAAGCGTGCAGGCAGCAGGCTTGTCTGCCCCACGCACGTGGCATGTGCGTCCAGCAGCACTGGATCTGTAGTCCAGTACACGATGCTTGGGCCATCCTTGATTGCTTGCTTCATCATATCAGCCAGGAGACTAGCACAGTCATCAGACTTGGCAACCCAAAGGTTTGGAAATGCAGCCTGCATCCTTCAGGGCCTGCTCAATGTGGGAGTGCAACGCCCTAAATGTCATCTTACTGGCCGCTGTGGTTGCGTTAAGCATTCTGTTCTGTTGCACTAATCCATCTGTACTGCTCTCATGTACGGCACCATGTGTGTCTGATGACATGTGACTACCATTTCTTGCTGGGTGACACGTATCCCCGTACCGTCATACTGTACTGTCATGTACTGTACCGTGTAGGCTTCATGCAGGATGCTGCAAGGCCATGTGCCACGCTAAACACGTGCTCGAATCTTGCTCGATCCTGCTCTGCTTTCGACCAGAGCCAGCTGGCTAGGACAGCAGGAGCATAATGTTGGTCGCGTGATATGCTGGACGCACTGAATCGGTTGCGTGGCGGGCAACAGTTTGCCATATGCTTACAAAACAAACAACCTATCAATCTTACAGTGCTTGTAGCAGCGCTTCACGAGCACATCAATGAGGGCTGGACTGAGGCACGAAGACATGAGCCAAGAATGACGGCTGTGCAGGCAAGACCGGCTGTCACTTATGACAGCTGGATGGCAGGTGCATGGGATCTGTAGGGTGCGCCTAAGGTACCCAATTACCTTAGCTTAGATGTTCCGCAGGGCGTCTGGAAACGAATGGCTAGATTTCGATTGTCTTGTCACTGCCTGAGGGTTGAGACTGGGCGTTACAAGGGGCTGAGATGGCAGGACAGAGTGTGTGATAAATGTGATACGGGTGCAGTTCAGGACGAGCAGCATGCACTACTAGAATGCTCTTGGCACGCGGTGGAGGTAAGCAGGGACGAGTACAGGGATGTTTTTAACACGGCAGGAACGAGCATCAAGGAGCTCATGAAGCAGGACAAAATTAGAGTAGCAGAGTTTGTAGCTGACTGCATGAATCTGTATGATTCTGATTGGCAAGATAAACAAGTTGAGATCAATGCTGTTGTCATCTAAAGGGAGACGGCGAGTGGCTCATCGCGGGTCGAAGGCCATGTAACCTAACAGTAACAGAGCCAGTACCATACAGTGCAGCTGTGTCTCTGGGGCGGCTATGTGTTCCCTGCAGCTGAATAAGAGCGTGTGGGAATGGCTGTGGCCTACAGCTGGGCATGCGCACTATTACTACATACCTTGGCATGCCACTGGTTGCCATGCGACGTGAGAATTGAAACCTACCTGGGTATGCTACTGACATGTGAGCTCTGACATCACAGCGATGGCTGCACGCACCCCCTACTGAGCAGCCCGTGACTGGCTGAAGGCTTGTGAAACATAACATGACACCCCCTACACGCTCAAATCACTTTGTGCTCAAGGGTGCCACAAGCAGCTCGGTGCAACAGAGCTGGTTGGCAGTCAACGAGCAGGCAGGGCAGAGCACCACTCAATTGTGCGCACCATTCTCCAGCTCAATGTGTCACTGAGTGAGGGTGTGCAGCCCCACGCTGCCCGCGAGGGCATGCAAAAACACGACTTCCTCATTCGCGGGGGGTGCTTCCTGTTGAGTGGACGAATGAGCGACCGACAGCTGCTGCACCGACAGGAAGAGGTTGAGGTGGTTACAGTAGCACCGACCACAAACGGCCTCTCAGGTGGTTCTTCACCCAGCTCCCCTTGTAACCACACACTGTACATCTGCCTTGATGGTACAAGCATGCAAGCAGCAGAGCATTGATGCCACTCTAGGGATCACGATCAGACAAGGGCAGGGTCTACATGGGGCTCAGGGCACAGTGAGAAAGGCGGCAGACTCAGGGTGGAATCCCACTCTTCAGACCCCCGCTTGAACCAGCCACCAACCCACCAAACAAACGGCAGCCCATCGCTGCATGCCTGACCGCACTACACCAACAAACAGTGGATTGTTGTACAAGCCGAGGAACAAGCCGCGTTGCACATGGGTGCAGGTCTGCATGCTGGGGACGCCTAGAGTGCATGCATTGCATGGGCGCTGCGTGCGTTGACGAGCCCAGTGATGCGGCACGTAGGGCCCCTAGACTGCTGCAGCCTGGGCCAGGCTGGCTGGGGTCTCAGTGCATGTAGGGGATGCCAACAAGGTCAGCGATGCCCTGGCAGATCCAGATGTAGCCTGCGGGCACACATGCGGGCAGAGGGGATGTAACCGATGTACGGGTATGAGGGCAGGTAGGGTTGGGTGGGATGAATAGGTGGGGTTGTAAGGGTATGTATGGCAGAGAGGAGTGCAGCCATGTCAGTTGGGTTTGTTGCGTGTGGCGTGAGCAAAAGGCGTGGGGTGGCAGCTGCTGGTGGGCGGCCGACAGCTGGGGACGTGGCTTGGGGGTCGATATGTGATGCGTGCCGATGATGGGCAGAAGGGCGCTTGGGTATGTGATGCACGCAAGGGTGTGGGTGGGTGGGTGGGACGGCCACAGCCTTGTGGACA
Source organism: Chlamydomonas applanata (assembly GCA_001662365.1). NCBI lineage: Eukaryota > Viridiplantae > Chlorophyta > Chlorophyceae > Chlamydomonadales > Chlamydomonadaceae > Chlamydomonas > Chlamydomonas applanata. The sequence goes on along the minus strand of BDCZ01000337.1, from coordinate 36,247 downwards.
CGTGAAGGCATGGTATGCACTGTGCATGCCGTAGTGCAGGTGACACCACAGCACGAGCACGCATGGGGGCCCACGCCACGCTAGGGGGGCCAGAGGGGGACTTGAAAGGCAGCCCACAGCGCCATAAACATGAGGTGCTGAAGCTGGGAGGGGCCAGCAGCCACATATCACTGTCATCACAGCGTTTGTCACATGTTGTGATTGTGATCAGGGGCCACACACCAGGGAAGATGATGGGCATGAGGAACATGGCACCAAAGAACAGGTAGAAGATGCCTGCGGGCGGGGCAGGCAGCACAGAAGCAGGTACATGAGCGTCTGTGTGTCTGTGTAGCCGAGATGGCAGGGGGCGTGAGCGATTTCAGGGCCGAGATGGCGGATGGGAATACTGCATGGTGTGCAGGCTGCATGGTTGGGGGGGCAGGAACACGGGAAAGCTGGCTGTAGAGAACGCATCGGCCTGGGTGGGTGGGTGGTGGGTGTGGGGTGCTGGAGTGTGGCGCAGGGCGGCGATACAGCAAGCAGGGCACGAGGGCTGCACGCATTAGGGCCGTGCTGCAAGCGGGCGTGCGCGTGGCCGCGGGCCAGCATGTTCACATGACAGTGTACTGCACAGTTGCTCACCAGTGGTGTATTCGCCCTCCACAGTGTGCTGCGCGCACATGGGATGAGTCAAGGGTGGAGGAAGAGCGAACGGATGCACGCGGCAAGTGCGTCCAAGGTGCAGCACCATAAGCCGCGGCGTGGAATGGCAGGTACCAGGCAGGTGCAGGCATGTCAAGGCACAGTCAGAGCAGCTACCGAGCACAACCACACGCTTGCGCACCGTCAGCTGGTCAGTGGGGCCTGCGCAGGGGACACACAAGGACGAGGGGATCGATGAGATTGGAATGCAATCGGAGGCAAATCAGTTGGATTGTGTTCGCACAGTTGACAGTAACTGGGCCCAAGCAAGCGCGCGTGCATCGCGCTCACGGCGCGTTCCCTTGCTGCCGCAGCGCAGAATGGCTGCAGACCTGGCCATAGCAGAACTGATGAGAGTGGGGGGTTGAACCCGCCTCTGACCGATGCAACCCCAGCGTGCAGGCAATTGCACGTGCACTGCTATTTGCAGCACAATTGGGTGCTTTGCGGGCAAAATATCAATTTGCAGGACGAAACCACCAGGGTCAACCGTGCCACGCGCTGCCCTTCCAGCAGCCCCGATGGCCAATTGAGCGAGGCTGCTCCGTCAAGGCACTGCATTGGCGCTGTTCTCCCCCCTTCCCCCATGGCTGCCCAGGGTTTCCCCTGCACCCAGCACTCACGGTTGTGCTTCTCCTTCACGCTCTTACTGGGCTCGATCGAGGCAATGCCAGCGGACACCTTGACCGTGCGTGTGCGGGCAGGGCGGACAGCGGGGGTGACGCGCTTGGAGCGCGCAGGGATGGCGGTCAGGCTCGCGGAGGTCTTCAGAATGGCGGCCATTGTGGTGATCGGCGACAAAGGGAATGCCCAAAAGAGGGGGTTTCGCCCTTTTATGGGCGGTTTCTCACTTCTCACAGGGTTTTGAGCTAAGAACGGGGCCTTGAACCGCGTCATCGCTTGCTGGATATGGCGCTGCCCTGCATCTACGTGTGCCTGGCGAGCTGCAAGCGTAACGCATGCCATGCCACATGGGACATGGGGGGCATGCGCAGATAAAGCGGCACCTGCCGCGGCACCTGCCGCATGCACAGCCTGGGTGCGCACCTTGCACCCCTCATGCAATAGTGTCCATGCATTCTGGAGGGGGGCTGAAGCAATTGGTTGACGCAGCGATGCACTACCGATGCACGCAAGAGGCAGCCTACGGCTTGGCCGGATGATCTGAACGGCTCGACCTACCTCTGTGATGGGTGTCACCTCTGTGGTGCTTTCCAGCACTGAACATATCCAGCCACACCCCATGCATGTCCACCTGGTTTTGCAGCTGGATGATCGCTGCTCGGCAGTTGCTGGGGCTGTGCCGGTCAACTGGGTCAACCCTTGCAATAGTTGGACTGCCTTGCCGCTGGAAGCCGCGGTTCGGGACGAGCATGGTGCCAGGCTGGAGTGCCCTGCCTGCAGGTGCTGGTATCACTGTATGTATGGGATGGGTAGCTGTTACGTTCAGCCTCGCAAGCATGGCAGCACATCGTCACCAGCTGCGCTTCGGCAGGCAGGCGGCTCCTCGCTGGTCCTGCTGCAATGCATGCTAGCCTAGGCCCCTGGGCTGGCACGCATGCTGAAGGAACACGCTGAGGGGACGGGGTCAGAGTATTCCTACATATGTACAGTATACGGTAGGCTGCACAACATACCGTAGTCTCTACAACAAGCCTATCGTATCGGTGTTCAACGGCCCCATCCTGAAATGGCCGGACGTTCATTGAGCAACTCCCTACTATGGAACTCAAGCGGCTGAACCACTACAATGAACAATCATTCATCGTCGCTGACCGCCAGCACCTGCACGCCCAACAGGATCACGAGTCATCATCAGTGCCCAGTAGTATCACGTCCATATACCCCCCCCACCCCCCACCCCCCACCCCCACTTACAACCCCACCCCCACTTACAATTCCACCCCCACCCAACCTGCCTCGTGTTCCCGATATGAACAGCAACAGACAGACAGACAGACGGACCAGACAGATCAGCCACCCAGTTGGTCAGACCCAGGTGGCTAGCTACCAAGTGGGTGGCCCACAGTGCACGGGTACCAGCAAACAATTATCAACCACATGTCCGTTGACAGGTACTTTTGCGGTTTCCAGCTCAGATCCGCTTCAGATCGGCTGTGCACAGCCGTTTTTGGGCACAGCAGCCAGCTGTGGGCATCACAGCTGTTACTATTGCTGCCACTGACATTTGCTGGTGTGATCACTCTGCTCAGGTATGAGCAAGGACAGCATGAGTCAGCAGCAGCCCGCCCCGGGTGGCGCTCAGCCTGCGCTCGCTAGGTGGTGATGAGTCGGTACGCTGATGAGTCAGCATGTGGCTGAGTCAGCACTCAGCAGCAGGAAGAGGGCAGGCACAGGTGCCTCAGTACGAGCAGCAGCTGGAGCCCTGCGCCGGCTGCACCACAGGCACTGCAGGCTGCCCCTGCCCCGGCTGCTGCGGCTGAGGTGAAGGGCCCTGACCACCCCCAGGAGCAGCAGCAGCAGCAGCACCACCACCACCACCGCCGCCTGCCATGGGGCCACCAGGGTACAGCTCGGCGATGCGCTGGCGGTCACTGGCGGTCAGTGTGACCTTGGCGGTACTGTAGTACGGCGCCATCACGTCCTCGCCCTTTTCGCTGTGGGTCAGACCCAGCGCATGGCCCACCTCGTGCAGCACCACCTGTGACATGATGGATCATGGATAATGGAGCGTTTCACAGCCGCAGCCAGCCCGTCACAGCCACCCACAACAGCCAACCAGACCCAGCAACAAATCCTGAGCAGCTTGCCACAGTGGGGCCTGTAGCCCTGCAGCACACCCCCATGGTGTACTGCTCATGGCTTATGAAACCTCCGCCACACATCGCATACGCCATTGAGCCACACACACCCCACACCCCTGAAACACACACCCAAGGGTCACACACACTCACCGGCAGCAGGTGGAAGGCCTTGGACGTCAGAAAGCTGGAGGCATCTACGACAGCCGCCACCTGGCCCTGTAGCAGCCATCGCTCCGCGTCATCCAGTACGACCGCGCCGTCCCGTACCGCAGCCAGAGCGCCACCTGCGGGCAGTACACCAAGCAGTACAGACGGTATGGTAAAGCAGTACAGACATCTCAAACAAACGTGCACCGGAGCAATACAAGCAGTACACGCGCACGGTGGCACCACTGGATGCTGCATGGGCATCCAGGCGCAACGCCCCCGCCCCCACCCCCCCCACACACACTCTGCCCTCCCCCTGCCCTCCACCCTGCCAGTGGCAGGAGCTGACCCACCTCCCGTTACAGCACACCTATATATATATAACACAACAATTTCAACAAGTTCAGCTGTGGCCACGTGGCACATGCAGGCAGGACAACAGACCTGAAGCATCACAACACGCACCGGGGCCGTCCGACGCCAAGATGCTCTCTGCGCCCGTGCCCTTGCTGCCACCCGTGGCCGTCAGCCCCGCCACCGGCTCCTTGCCCCACAGGAACTGGAGGTCCGGCACCACACCACTGGCAGCTGCATCCACCTGATGGCCACCAGCCCACAGAGCACGATTGGACGTGACTCAAGGTCGCAGGATTTGACTGGGTTTGACTCGGCGTGACTTGACTAAATAGTAATAATAACACGGCGTGTCACAGATGTGTCTGCATGCCGGAGCCTGACAGTCGTTATTCAAACACTGACTTGATACAGTGCTATCCGGTTGTGCCCTCAATCCCGTCCCCTTCACACACCCGCCACGAACCCAGCAATCTGCCCCTCCCCATGCTGAACCCAGGTCACAGGCTAGCCCTATTCTCAGACCTTGGACTGCAGCATCGCAGTCTGGATCGCCCTAGATTGCACAAAGCTGTAATAATGATGCCTGGAAGGACCCCACATACACAATTCAGGTACACAATTGCACGCACCTCCTGGAAGGCGAGGTGCGCGGCAGCAGCCCACTGCGCCAGCACGCCCCGGATCTCTGCCCGCACCTGTGACAAGTGAGCGCACGCAGACCTCAGATCCCAGATCGGAACCAGCCAGGAAAGCCCTGCGGGCCCGCATGCCGTGCCATGCCATGCCATGCCATGCCATGCCATGCGCTCCGTGCATGTGATGCATGCGTCAGGGCCGGCCATCCAATGCCGCCGGTGCACATGGGCCGGCATCAGGCGCGTGCATGGGCTCACCCGGCTCGCCACCTGCCCAGCACCTTGCCCCCCTCCGGTTCACCCTCACCACCCCGCAGCCAATAATAGCCCAGCTTGTTTTCATTCAGCACACCGTCAAACCGCTCTCCCACCCACCGCAGCCTCTGTGAGGTAGCCAGGCACAGTGCCCACATCCCACTTGAGTGTCTGGCCTGGCTTGAACAGCGCCCTGCGACGCATGTGCATGTGTTGGAAAAACAGAAAAAGGAGAGTGGGAGGAACGGGACAGGTCTGCCGCACCAATCCTGACTGACCGGCACCGCACTGTGCTCCTTTTCCATCGACATGCGTGTATACATAAGTGTACCATACGTCCATACCATATGGTACGATACCGTACCGAAGTATGAAGCCTCATACCGACATATGTATGATCTAATGCACATCTTGGCACAATATACATGTCACCCATTTGCATTGTGTACATGAGTGGCCCAGCTGCTGTCACTCACGTGTCTTGCTCCAGCTCGTCCTCATCACCGTCCGCATCCACGCGCCGGCCCACGAGTGCGGCCTGGGGTCCATGTTGTAAAGGTCAAGCGGTTAGGTTTTGAGTGGGTATTAGGTTTGAGCGATTAGGGTTCAGGGTGCCTGTTAAGATTCATGTCGAGGGCGCTGGGTTGGAGACTGAGCACGTGGCAGTGTTGAGAATTGTTGAGCGCAGCAGCGCCGTGCAGCAGGGCCAGCCGCAGGGACGGAATGGAATGGAATGCAACGCAGGGGTGTGCTCTTGTGAGAGTGCTTGCATGCAACAACGTGTACACGTGAATGGCAGGGATGTGGCGCCCATGACCATGCACGCCAGGCAGCACTGCCACGCTCAACCCAGCATGCATGGCATCGGGCGGGTGATGCACTGCTTGCAGGAATGCACCGAACAGCCAGAAGGGCCAGTTGATGTGAGTTGGTACAGTTTTGGAATGATGTGCGCACCTGGGTCAGGGGTCCAGCCACACCATCCACATCCAGCCCAAGGAACGCCTGTGCATGGATGGTGGGGTTGGCAATGGAGCCTGGTTACGAGGCAGCCGGCCTGTCTGCAGACAATGCCCAGGCAAGGCTAGCTTCCAGGATGCCTGTGGTTAGTGTGGCCATGTCGGGGTTCCGCACGACCTTGTCCCCCCGCTTGCCTCCCTCCACCCTAACACTTTCATCCTGTTCCCCAAGGATTCCCTACCCATTTTCGGGCCCAGTGACCCTGCCCTGACCTGGCTCCTCTCCTAGAGACCCCCTCTCCCTGTTACACCTAAGAACTCCCAAGGGGACCCAGCCCACGCCCGGCAATCGCCCCTCTCCTTTTCCTATCCCAGCACCAGCTGCCCCTGCAGCTGCCTCTATTACGATCACCTGTGCGCGCCGCAGTGCGGCATCAGTCACGGGTCCAAAGATGCCGTCGATAGGTCCCGAGTAGTAGCCCGCCACCTTGAGCGCCTTTTGCAGCTGCGGGTGCAAAAGCAAGGCAAGCACAAGTTCGCTGGCAGAACAAAACAAGCACAGCTTTACCCGCAGGAGGAGGCAGTAAAATCAAAGAAGTAAAACAAGACAGCATGAGCATGGACGGGACATGTGTCTGAACAGAGGGCAGGTAAAGCTTGAGGTGCATCACATGCAGGCGACTCGATGGCATTGTGGCTGCAGCAGTGCTGGGGGGACATCGCGTGCGGCCTGGGCCTCACCAAACCACAGCAATACTGAGCGCAGACCTGGTTAGGGCAGGGTGTGTGAGAGCTGCAGGTCCGCACTGCAACAGGCGCGCCTCCCGATACAAGTGACAGGAAGTCCTTGGTGGGTCTCAAACCCAGCAGTACATGCAGTACAGGGTGCAGTACAGGGAAAGGGATTGCATGCCCGCCAAACCCCATAGACAAAGGCGGGCAGGAGTGCAGGCCGTACCTGCTGCACGCGCGCGACCGCGTGCGCCTCCGACAGCAGGCCCGCAGACACGGCGGCTGTAGATAGCTCCACGGTGCCGCCCTCGCCCCAGTACGGCCCTGTGAGGATCGGCTCTGGGATCTGGGGGCGTACGCGAAGCAGGAGGAGGGAGGCGTTGAGGGGCAGGTTGCATTGGGGGGCAGGCTGGACGGTGAGGGGTGCATGATGGAGTGGGACTGCTCTGGAGGTGTGCATGGTGGCCAAAAACACGTGTAAAAGGGCGGGGGCATGCATGAGCATGAGAGTCATGTGCTGCGCGTGTGTGTGTGTGTGTGTTGGTTACGTCGTACGCCCATCATGGCGCATGGATGCCTGCCGCGAGACAGGATTAGCAAGATTCCTTAGTGTGTGGATCGCCGCTGGCCGTCGTGTCCCTTACGCACTGGTGTCGCGTCGCGTGCGTGCATCAGACCCTCGTCATCCTCCACCGCCACGCGCACCACCACCTGCCACCTGCGGGAGCGGACAGCAACAACAAGCACAGTGTATTTGCTTACGGCCGCAGCCGCCACATAGGCATGCGCACAGTAAGCTGAACCTGCAGGCGTTCCAGCATGCCTGCAGCCACAGCAGCCATCAAACATAGAAAGCAAGGAGGCAGGTGCTGAGGGTAAGGGGCTGGCTGAGGCCCCGGCCCGCTGCTACCTGGCCCTGGCAGGCTGCTGGGCCACCTACCGGCTGAGCCCCATCTTTGACAGCAGGGCAGTCACGTCAAGCACCGCGGTCACAGGCGGCCGCTTCAGGCAGTTGGCGCACTCCACGCCCTGCAGTACAGCAATGCAGCAGTGCAAGCAGCGGGGCGGTACAATCAGTACACACAGGCACGGTCAGTATTGAACAGCCGCATGCAGCCAGCCCTTCTGATTACGAATCGCTCAAGATGTGCAGTAGGCTGAGAGTGCTGAAACTGCGTGTGGTGTACAAGCATTGCCTGTTGTTGCGTACTGCATCCACATGCAGTACAATGTCCTGCCTGTACCGCATGAGCGTAACGCACCTTGCCACCAAACACGGCTGTGTTGCCGGCGTACCCGTCAGACTCCAGCACGCCCTCTGCGTCCTGCAGCGGTACACCCGTGGCAGTACAGCAGATGGTGGGCCAGTGAGCCACAGCAGGCAGTACACATGTGACGTGTCCAGGCGCTACGACATGCCGTTGACCAGGCAGCACACCAGGCGATACTGTCATCGCCCGGTGACCGCCACCGTCGCCCCAACCGCCCCAACCGCCGTAACCGCCATAACCACCACACCGTGGGCAGGCTCCAGGCAGCTGCCGCGTCCTCTGAGGGGAACAGCCACACGTGCAGGATGTAGGAGGTGCCAGGCATGTCGCGCACCACGTTGATGTCCTGCGGTACAGGCATACAACACAAAGATGCGGTACAGCGCAATGATGCGGTACAGTACAGTAATGCAGTACATGGTAGTGCAGTACACTATGGCACACATGACACAGTGTACGCGAGCCACATGCATGCAGAGCGCGTCCTGAGGACTGTGTGGAGCAGAGCACGACCAAACGGCTGAGCAAGTTATCAGGACAACAAGCACAACCTAGAAGCACAACCGTGTTGTTACTATCATAATCAAGCACAACCGTGTTCCCACACTACCCATGGTCGAGATAGCAGCCAGTGTTTGAACTCTTTGAAGCCTTGAGGAACAGCCGGAAAGAGCAGCCAGGCCAACAGCCCTACACATGCCAGGCGAGGGGACTGTCCGCACCTTGAACAGCACCAGAGTGGGCTCCTCCAGAAGCCGGGGGGCAGAGATGGATGGGAGCACGTCATAGGCATAGCCCAGCCCTTGGGTGGAGAATGTGTCAGCGGGCATGTAGGGGCTGCGGGGGGACAGCACGAGATAGACAAGGGGCAGGTGCATAGGCCACATATGGGAAGCACGAGGAGAATTCAGGCAGGAATGAATGAACCCCTAACTCTAAACCATCCCTGCACCACCACCCGACTGATTGGAAGTTCTGAAAGCCTATCACGACCCAACCACGCAGCTGGCCACCTTACAATCGAGACTCAACATAATACGTCAACCAGCCCACCAAAGGTTCCCTCCATCCACCCCCCAAACCTAAACCCCAACTACCCCTCAGCCACCTTACCACCACCTCCAAATCACCCCCTAATCAACCACCCAACCACCAACCAACCTTCCGTCTGGCTTGACGAACGGCTCCAGAGGGCGCTCATATGCGGTGCGTGGCCGGTTGGGGTCTGCCTTGCTAAGGCGCAGGCTGGACAGGGGGATGCCCTGCTGTGCCGCCAGGTCACGGGCCAGCAGTGTGAACTCGTGAGCCTCCTCCTCGCCCTGCGGTACAGCCGTGGTACAGGCAGCGGTACAGGTGGCTGGGGCAGTATATGTCAGTGAGGTTGAGAGCCACCAGGCGTGCATTATCATAAATTCATAAACATCTTGGTGCTGGGTTGTGCCTCTGTGGCGCGCAAACGCTCGCAGTGCCTGTGCCTTCCAGCGTGGCTTCCACGCCTGGCTGCTCACCAACCCCGAATTGAAAGCTTCATCATCGTGTTGCCTGACACAGTCAAAGATAGTGTGTAACAACACACAGTCCAGAACTGCAGTGTTATCGTATGTACTGTTTTGCACAGTAGTTTGTGATACTTTGCCACCCAGACTGTTGTGGTAGCCTGTACTGCCCCACCACGTGACTGTATTGCCGCACCTGGCTGTCAGGGTTAGCACGCAGGTACGTCTCGTACAGCCGATCGATGTTGCAGTGGTGCATGAAGAAGATGGGGTGGAACGCGGCAAAGTCGACGACACTCATGGGGTAGCTGCGGCCATGCAAGGATCAGTGGGTTGGTCATGGGTCTGACGGTGTGATGTGCGCATGTACCTGCATAGTGCTCATGCCGCCATGCGCCATGTGCCACGGACTGAAACCGAACACAGCTCATGCGTCACGTGAGAGGACCCATGGACGGTGCAGTGCGGTGTGCGAGTTCATCATGAGCTTACAAGCAAGGGCTGGGGGTTTCGGGAGGGCTGCTGAGGGTGAAAGTGGTGACAGCAAGGGGCAGGACAGGACAGGGTCAGGACCTGCACTCCGTGCGCCACCCAGCCACAGGGTGCTGTGATTTATACGCACCCACAGAACACGTGGATGAGGTTGTGCGGCGTCTCGATGCTCTCACTCGCCGTGTTCTCTGTTGATGCAGCGCGCCAGTGCAGCGGCTGAGACAGCGCCTTGGCGGTGACGCTCGAGGCGCCTGCGGTAGGTGAACGGGCCAAGCAGTACACGTGGACATGCAGTGAGCATTGGGTGCGCAGGTAGGCAGCGGGTGCGCAGGCCAGCAGGGCGTGCACAGGGTCAGCAGGGGGAAGTGGGCCTGAGCTGGGGCCGTTCAATGACCAGCGGCAATCAAGAAAAGCAGCTGCAACACACACACCCAATCTCAGGGCCAGCGCAGGGGCCAGACAGCGCTTAAGGACCCACCCGCCAGGTTGGCGTTGGAAATGCGACTGCGCAGGGTGGCGTCAGTTGCAACCGCGCTGTACCCACGCTGCGTGAGCGTGCTCGCTGCGGCAGTACACAGGGGCACATGTCAGCAGTACGCAGCGGTACATGCCAGCAGCAAGCGGTGCACCGACCGCAAGGTGAATGGAAGGGTATGAGTTGCAGCTTCTCATGGATCAGTGCTACGGCCCGGCTACACCCAGTCCCTCCCACCTACCCATACCCTTCCTCACCTCGCAACTATTTGAGCTACTGATGGGTCTGGGCCCAGTACATGCATGGCATGCCACCAGAGCAAACAAAAGCCACACCCAGCTGCGGGGAAACAAAATTGCAGCCGACGCACACTGAAAGCCCTGCAACCAAGGCACCCACCCACCCCTGCAACCCTGGCCCCTGCAACCCCTGCAACCCTGGC
>BDCZ01000337.1:14526-24704 GCA_001662365.1 Chlamydomonas applanata | reverse complement strand
TAAAACCCCCCCCCCCCCCCCCTCGTCAAGCCTGCGCAGCGCCAAGCATGCATCTTGGCCATCCATTCACCCCCGGCATTCACCCACCGCGGGAGTCCACCAGGCCTGACGGCATGGTCGCAAAGCGGCGGCGCAGGATACCGGGGAACACTTCCGACGTGCCTGCCTTGGCTGCGATCAGGGAATGACATGGCGCAACACACATTGTGCAACACATGCTGGTGGTCACAACACATGGTCGCAACACATGGTGATTGATGCCATGCAGCGACTAGCCACTGAGCCTCACTCACGGTCCAGTGTGAGCCAGTTCCAGTAGGGCAGGGCGATGTTGCCGTCACGACCCAGCGCGCGGTCAGCAGCCTGCAGCCGGCGGCGGCAGGCAGCAGCAGCAGCAGCAGCATCAGGGCAGTATAATATTGATAATAACACGTGCGTTGCACAGATTCATCTGCTTGCCGGAGCCCAGCAACTAGAAATTCCTAAAGATAGATATCCATTCATATAGATCCAGGTGCCTGCACGGTGCCATCAGGGCAGTGATCAGGGCATTCTCAGCAGCAGGGCATTCCCAGCGTCAGGGCATCCTCAGCTGCGCGTACCAGTGTCGAGCTAACAGAGGGACACCCGAGCACGTCACCACACCAAGCAAAGGGGCACGAATCCAGATGGACGCTGGCAAGGTTCAGGGCATTGGGTGTGGACCCAGGATCTATACAGCAACTGAACTACCTGTATTACCGTGCCATGCCACCAGGATGTATTGCCATGCACTGATGCGTACTGCCGCACCTGCAGCGCGCGCTCAAACTCACGGAGGTACGCGCGGTGCCATGCGGGGAACATCTCCATGCCATGCACGCAGTACTTCTCAGGGAAGCCGTGGTAGCCTGCGGCCAGGCGGTACAGATTTGAGGCAATACATGCAGTAGTGATGTGTGTGTGGCACTACACCAGTGTAGCACTATGTTGGGCAGCATGGCTGTACAGTAAGACAATGAGCGGTGCATGTTTAATTTGCCTGTAGAGGCAGTACGGCATGTGTGGCTGTACATCGTGGCTTCATGTGGCAGTACAATCATCAGACCCTGCCCAGTAGAGCATGGAGGTATGCAGGGAGGCTGCATCGTTCTGCCTGCGCTGGACAGTGTGCATGGATCTGATGCCCGCCCCTGGACCTGTCCGCGGGCCTGCAGGTTTGTGCCTGAAACTGTCAAAACGATAAATCCTGAGTGCTGATGTAATGCTGAATCAGCAACTGCTGTACTACTGTATCTGTGGCTGCTGTACTGGAGGCTGTTGTACCGCAGAGCAGGAACGGCTGTATTGCTGTACCGCACCTGCGAGCTTTGCATACACAGATGTGCCCGGCCCATCCTTGTTGCGCATCATCTCTAGCAGCGCATCGGCCACACGCTCTTGGTCTGCCTGTGGCATGGACCTGGTGGTGAGGGCAAGCAAGCGAGGGGAACAAGGGGAAGAAGGAAAAGTGATGGGGATACAAACTGGTTATGGGGACATGGTGTTGCCGCTTGAGCTGCTTTATCCAGTTATGACATGTGCCTGAGTTTCCTGGTGGTGAATCGTGCTTAGTAAGTCACATACAGTATGACAGTAACATGCGCATGGCGCTGAAACAGGCATGCAAGCCGGGAAACCCGGCAGGCAGCTCCCTCCCCGCGCGTGCATAGTGATGGGCATTCGCATCACGGCTGCTGACTGGCCACAGCATCGCACCTGATCTCCTTGCGCACGGTGAGTGGTGTCGCAGCTGCAGAAACGTGTTCGAAGCCATGGGGTCAGTGCACATGCAGGTGGACGGCCAGATACAGCAGCAGGCTACAGCAAACTGGCGCCTGTCGCTTACCCATAGATAATTGTTGCACCGGGAAGCTGGGATGTGCAGCTGAAGGTCAAGCCAAACAGGGCAGGGCCTGAGATCATAGAATCAGCAGCAATGGTGCATGGCTGGGTATATAGTTTGTAATCCAGACCAGAGCAGGGAGGTCAGGTCCGCAAGTCAAATTGTCAACGCACCTGGTGTTGCTGCAAGGCGTGATCAATGTAGTGCAGTAAGAAGTGATTTTAAGCAGCCCTTCAGTAATGGTAATCTGTGGTAGAATGGGAGCAGAACTTGGGAATAGAAATGGAAGCCAGTGCGCCTGTTCAGAGCGCGCAGATTTGTACAGATCACAGACTCCTGCAGCAGCGAGCTGACTGCTGTATGGTTCACCCGATTTTGGGCTGATTCTGTACTGCCCTGGAGCAAGCCCCACTTCCTCTCAAGGCATCATCTACAGTTACCTACAAGGTGTGCAGCAGCAGCAGCTCGCTGCTGTTGCGTCTCATCCACAACAGCTGTGGTGCATCAGTACTTCAGTCCTGCGTGCACTGCAAGGAGTCCAGTGGCCCAAAAATGCTGCTGCGTGGGTGCACGGGCCCCACCTCCCAGCTGCGAAGAAAGCTTCTAGTACACATCCCTGCACAAGGGTTTGATCAGCTGGTGGGAACGCGATCTGCAGGTCGCCCACTTGGATCGCCAGGCAAGGGACACGCGCGAGGGCACAGGCACGCCACGGTTGCATGCCAGGCCAGCATGCTTGAAGCTGATGTAGCGACTGTCATAAAGGCGGTACACGCCACAAAAACCAAGGCCGTGGTCTTTGCGACTGGCGGGGCGGTGCAGGTGCGCAGCTGACCCATGATGCTGCATGTGCAACAATCACACCGCATGCAGCATGCATCTAGACTGGCATGTTGACGCTCAGGCAGGCATCGGCCGAGCAGGCATTTTGCGTGCCACATTAAAACGCAGGCAGCCACAGTGGCAATGCTTACCGTACATGTGTCCAGCACAACTTGCAGGCATGCAACATCCACATCATGCCATTGCATGCCTGCACACATCCTGCTTGGCACCAGGTCCCACAACCCCTGTGGCAGCAGCAGTAGCAGGCGCAGCAGCGGGGCTGGTGGCAGCAGTACAGCGTGATGAGCTGCCACACCTGCATAGCTTGCTCCAGACACATCCGCCGCTACACTACCACTACCACTGCCGCTACCGCTGCCACCGCCGTCGCTGCTGGCAAGCGTCTGGATGCTGCATTTGCAAATTCTGTGGGTCGCAGGCGCTGTCGTGGCTGCTGCTGGTGCCAGGTGCCTCTGGAACCATCTTGGAGGCCAAGGTCCCATACGCGAGGGACAGCCTGGTGGAGGTCTTGGGCTCAGTGGGTGCTTGCTTGCATGTAGTCCGTGTACTTGCATGCAGCTGTCTTTGCATGCATGCTGTGAAGATGTTAGAAGAGCATTGAGCTGTACAGAAGGCGCAGAAACCGCCCGCCCCCGCACCTCCTTACCTTCGTACCATGCAGGAGCCGGAGCAGTACTGCAGCGCGGACACAGCAGTAGCGATTGCGCGTGCGGCGCACCGCCGGGCCGCGCAGCTCTCACCCCTTGGGTCACACATCGTGGGGCTGGGAGCCACATGCTCCCTTGCCACAGTGGGTCTGTCCGGCTGTACATGTACTGCTGGCAGGGAAGGGCTGTCTGAAGTACTGCTTCAGGCTGTCCGCTGTACTGCCTTGAGGTGTTCAAACAGCCGTTGAGTACCTTCCGTGCCTGCGTGCTAGTCCTTGCAGTGCCGAGGTGCTAGTCCCAACTCAGCTGGTCCCAACTTCAGATGCCCCGCTGATGCCACGGCTTGCTCCTCCTGCCCAACCTTTTGGGCCGCTGTCCTTCGGCCCCATTGCCTCAGCAAGCCGTCTGAGCACTGCCGCTTCGACAACGACACACTCACACTTGCACACGCCGACGTGCCTGAACAGGAACCGCCCAAACGCGGGCGATGCCGCGCATACGTGGCATGCCATGAGGGAGACCGCGGCATCACACGTGTCTCACATATCGACTTCCCACCCCCGGCGGTACAGGGCAGCGACAGTACAGCCGTGCAGTACGGCACTACACGGCTGGAGCAGGACGACCTGGCGAGCCGAGTGGTGGTGCGGGTGAGTGATGGCTGCTGGCTACTGGCCGAGGTTGCTTGTTTAAGCACGGTTGCAAGGAGATGCACGGCCGCGCCCAATCTAGTATCAACCCTTGTGTATGAGGTCCATACCGCAGTCTGTCCTGTTATCAGGGAAGGTAGCGGATGCTACGGCGTTCACGTTTACGACCTTCAGGCGCTCTCTACATATGATGCATCCAAGTTGTCATTTAAACACTAGCTGTAAACGCTTGCAGTACTGGCGCTTTGCCGCGGACCTTCTCTTTGCTGGCATACGTGCCCCCACTGCACGCCCTCCAACCACCACCCCTCCTCCCCCTTGCAGATGCTAGCCGAGGCGTGTGGTGTGGGGCAGGAGGTGACCAAATTTCTGGAGCGCCTACCCCCTCCCTCCCCTCCCGGCCCCGCCCCGCCCAACCAGCCACCGCCTGACGGCCTCCTGCACATCACTTCCACTGCGGTACAGCAGTACGCATGCCATAAAGATGGCAGCAGTACAGCCTGCAGTACGACAGACGCGTTGGAGGCATTGCTGGCGGGACAGTTGGAGTGCGTGGAGTTCGCCAATGGGCAGGTATGCATCCAGGTGCCATGTGTTTAAACTCGCCTGTTTTCAGCCAATGATGCCTAGATGCAGCGATCAGTATTTCCCCAGATTCAGCAGGAGCCAGCTGGAGTTCTAGTGCAGCATCCAGGTGCCATGTGGTTAAACTCGCCTGTGTTCAGCCAATGACGTGCAGATGCAGCGATCAGTAATTCCCCAGGTTCAGCAGGAGCTAGCTGGAGTTGTTGTGCAGCATCCAAGTGCCATGTGGGTAAACTCGCCTGTGTTCAGCCAATGACGTGCAGATGCAGCGATCTACGCGTCATTGGCTGAACACAGGCGAGTTTAACCACATGGCACCTGGATGCTGCACTAGAACTCCAGCTGGCTCCGGCTGAATCTGGGGAAATACTGATCGCTGCATCTACGCGTCATTGGCTGAACACAGGCGAGTTTAACCACATGGCACCTGGATGCTGCACTAGAACTCCAGCTGGCTCGTGCTGAATCTAGGGAGATACAGAAGTACCCGGGTGGGCAGGTTATGCGTTGGATGATTTGTGGGAAAGGTTTAGAAGACATTCAGGAAAGTGTTGGGAAGGCCGGGGACGGTTGGGGCCAGGTTACAAAAGAGGTGTGGAAATGTTCAAGGCGAAGGGAAGAGCAGGATGGGAAGGGCAATGTTCTGCATTGCTCCAACCCATCGCAAGCCGGTTCTTGGCCGTGCCGGTGCAGGTGATAGCGGACGCACCACGTCGCCACATGGTGCTGCTGCCGGGCTCGTTCAACCCGCTACACAGAGGTGGGTGTGCTCAGCTCGCAACAAAAGCACGAGCATTTCTGACGTTCTGAGCGGTCGTAAGTTGGGAGAGGTGATGCTCGCTGCAAAAGGCTGCTGCTAGGGGGTTGCGGCGTGTTGCATGCACGATGGTTATCCCGGGTGCGTGCGCAGACATTTGCGCGGGCTCTTGTGCCGATATGATGGTGGGCTGCGGGGCGGTGCTTGTGCCCCATGCCACACAGAGGAGGTGCTTAACAGTTATGCTACTGGCGTGACAGTTCGTTACGCTGCTGGCATGGCAGTTAGACTGCTGGCGTGACAGTTGTGCTGCTGGCGTGACACTTATGCTGCTGGCGTGACACTTATGCTGCTGGCATGACAGTTATGCTGTTGGCGTGACAGTTGTGCTGTTGGCATGACAGTTATGCTGTTGTCATGCCTTGCCACAGGTCACACGGAGCTGCTGGCGGCTGCTGCTGCAAGCCCACAGGGCAAGGGCCGCGCTGCAGCATTTGAACTGTCAGTGGGCAACGCTGACAAGGTGGGGGTTGGAGTAGCCTCCACCTTGGATAACAAGATTTCGTTGAAATGCATCACTGGGACAGGGGCTTGCGTTGGGAGCCCTTCGTCGGAGCTGTATATGTGGAGGTTTGACAAGGTGGAGGCTGGAGATATTTCTAAATTCAGCATGCGGGTAATCACCACCCAAGAACCTTGCCTGGAGCCTTCATAGGCTGCACTGGAGATTTGCTCCCGCAGCTCCGATGCTGTTTCTCCTTGGCCGGTCATCATCAACAGCTTGGCTGTTCCTCCTTGGCTGAAGAGTTCCAACTGCAGCCCCCAGTGCTCTTGAACCCTTAACCCTGAGCCCAGACCACGGCCCCGACCTTGCCGGCTGATAGATGGGGTTCCTGGGGTCCTTCTCCAGCTGCTCCCACGCAATTGCTCCTCAACCTGCATGCCACACGTGCGCAGGGCATGCTATCCCTAGCAGAGGCCTGGAAGCGTGTGGAGCAGTTCACGGCTGCAGGCCTGCCACTCCTGGTCACACGCGCGCCGCTGTTCACAAACAAGGCATGTGCAGCTGGATGGGTTTGTTTCCTGTGGCGTGGCTGGCGGTGTTTGTTTGGTTTTGTACTGCTGCTTTGTTTGCGCTTCTGTCTGTACTTTTGCTGTTCATCTTGCATGTGATGTTGCTTTCGTTCCTGTGCATGTGTCATGTATGTGATGTTTGTTGAAGGGACCAGGGTACGTGGGCGAACCCATGCAGGAGGCGCCAGCTGCCTGCTGACACGCTCCACTTTGTTGCTGGCAGTTGAAACGAAACACTCACGGGTTGCACCCCAATGTGCGCAGGCGGCGCTGTTCAAGGACACCCTGTTTGTAGTCGGCTACGACACGGCGATACGGCTTGTACTGCCCAAGTACTACGGACCGCCTGTGAACAGCCAGGTATTGTACTACAGCTGTACTGCAGCTATGCTGACTGTACTTTAATGCAACAATGCTGTACTTCAGCTGCCAAAAGCTGCCTCCGAGTGTGCATGGCGTACCCTACATGTTGTTGCCTGAGCATGCCGGAGCAGCTGGGTTGGTGGAGGGGCCACAAACACTAGGTGCCGCGCATGGTCACATACGGGATAATGCAGTCAAACCAATGGCCAAACATGACGGTCAAACATGGTCAAACTGCGCGGCAGGACGAGGACGTGACCGAAGCGAACCGGCTGGCCATGGTGCTGGACTTTGAAAAGTGAGGGGCGTGAGGGTGCTGTGACGAGTTGCGTGCGGCAGTAGCGGCACTCAGGAATGGAGAGAGTGGGCCTGCTTGTCTCTTTGATTGCCGCAGCAACGGGTGCCCTCTGCATTCCACATGTGTTTTGTGGCCTTCCCGGGCACTCCCTGGTGCTCATGCCTATTGAGGCCGCTGGATGCACAGTCGGCTTGCTGACGGCAAAGCTAATAGTTACCCGTAAAGTGACCGTGAAGTTGCGATCGGTTACGCGCGCTTGCCGCAGGCTGCGGTCCGCGGGGTGTGGCTTCCTTGCGGCCGGGCGGCTGGACGACAAGAAGGGCACATTCCTGGAGCTGCAGGACGTCCAGGTGCGCGCCATGCAGCATGGATGCATGATCCATTTGCAGAGTAACTTTGCTTTTTTCAAGCTGGGGTTGAAGGGGACACGTCAAAGCTCTGGTTTGGAGGGGGGGAACATGGGCAAGGTGCACGGACTGTGCGGATGTTCTGCCACAAGCGCTTCATTGTACTGAATGATTGATTCGACGGTGTGGCCCAATCCCGATCTCCAAAGGCTGTGGCTGCACAGTGGCATGCAACGCACGATGCAAAAGGCCACCTGCTGGCTCCTACACAGGCGCTGGTTGCGCATGAAGTTTATGTATTGCTTTACACGGTTTTGAATGTGTGGGTTCAAGTTTATGGATCCGAGCGTGTGGCATCCAGTTTATGGTCCCATCCTTGTGATTTATGTATTGCATTGCTGTGTCCCGCCTTACAGGTGCCTGCCGAGCTAGACGGCCTGTTCCACGCCCTGCCCGACTTTCGGGTGGACCTTTCATCTACCCAGCTGCGCGCACAGGCGGTTGCAATGGCTGCAGCAGCTGGAGCAGCCGGTGCCACAGGGGCAGGGACATCAGCGCAGGGCGCGGCGAGACGAAGCGGGGCATGATACGAGCTGGGATTGCAGGCTGGGTTCAGGCTGAGGTTTCAGGCTGGGGCTGCAGTGGGGTTGCTCCTTAGGTGGCGGCAGGCAGCAGGCTGCAGCACTGCAGGCATGCAGTGTCAGTGGCACAGGGCGGGGTTGGAGCACCCATAGTGCATGAACAGCCTTGTACAGTTTGTACTGAAAATGCGTGCATGAATGCACTTTGAGCCGGAGGCTAGGAAGAAGAATGACTCAGATGATAGAGCTCGTGCGGAAACCACCCATCAAGGGCAGGGAGACTGCATTTCATACATCATCAGGGCATCAGGGCTGGTGGCGTTAGTTGTGCAGCTTGTCATGGCCACAGTTTCATCTATTGATGACTTGCTTGTCTACCTTCAGGCCAGGTAGGTTTTATGTGTACTGACCGATGTACTGCATGACGATTGAGCAAGTCAATCCATTACAGTGCCACCACAGAAGCAAAAACTTATCAGCGCGGGACTCCCATCGGCGGCACCGTTCTGCTGCCACTTTTCGATCTGGCAGCAGCTTGCCTGCGGGGCGCGCAACGCAGCACATTTGCCTTTCCTTCAACTTCTATGACTCGTTCGATTGCATTGCGGCCGAAATCACGTCACATCACACTATCTCTGGGATCTCAGTCGAGCCAAACCCCAGCCCAGCGGCTATGCACGCTTACACTAAACACATCAAAATGGCCCTCTCCGTCCGCTCCACCAGCGTGCGCGCTGCTCGCCCCTCCGTGGCTCGTCGCCCTGCGCGCGCCACCGTGGCCCCCAAGGCCGCTCTGGAGCCCATGTTCGCCATTGGCGGCTCCACCGTGGCGTTCCTGACCCTGGTGCGGCATCAGCAGGAGCACTTTGGGGCCAACCCAGCATTAGTGAACTTTCGGAGCACCAGCAAGCAGGACTGGTTCAGCAACGAGCTGGTTCCAGGTGGAGCGTGGATGCTTTTCATCGGTTGCAGCTGGGCGTGGGGATGGCGTTGATGGTGGTGATCGACTTGTGCCCACATCAGCTTGGGCTGACTGCGCGATCATTTTCGCACGCGTGCAGGGCCGCTTCGTGTTCCTGCCCTACCAGCGCCGCGAGGCCGCGTTCGATGACATCGGTAGGTTTGGGTGGGTGGGGGTCAACTGAACTTGCATCCCGCAGCATCGCTACCATGACGCTCCTAGAGCACATGACATGCAGCTGCTTGCACACACTGACCATGCTCTAGCTATGGGTGCGTGGCAGCAGCTGAGACAGCACTGCGGCTGGGCCGTTCAATTGGTGAGCATGCAAGAGCGCCAAACAGGCACATGCAGCATATCGCACAGCTGCACGAGGGGTGCACCAGTTGTGGCATGCAGCTTGGTGCAAATCCAGGTTTGCACGTTCCCTCCTCGCCGCATGCTTGCCCATACCAGAAACTAATGAAATCTGCACGAACGCACCTGCTGCATGGCATGGCTCTCTACCCACGCAGGCCCCAAGACCACCGGCAGCTCCTTCTTCGACCGCCTGCAGCAGCCCTCCTCCTTCACCACCTCCTCCAAGGACCCCGCTGGCTTTGGTGAGACATGGGGGACATTCTTCAGATTGTTTGGGCAGGAGGGTGGGCGGTTGAGGGGCAGGTTGCCACCTGTGGAATCCATGGGGGGCGCGTGCGGCATGCAAGCCTTGTGTGCAATGGCATTGCGCAGCTGGGCGCTGCAGCTGCTGGCAGGGTTGACGGGGCACGCTGCTGCTGTTGGCTTGAAGCAGCAGGACCTGTGGAATGCATGCGCCACGCGGGCTGTGTATCCCCGACGGAGCATGGGCTGCAGCTGAACGCACAGCGCCCAGCTGACGGCCCCTGCCTGCCAACAGTGTGCGCACTGGTACAGATGATATGTAAATCCGAGGTAATGAACACTGTTTGCTGAAATGTAATGCGGCATGGCTGTGCTGCGCAGGCGTGGTTGATGTGGCCGGCTGGGGCGCCCTGGGCCACGTGTTTGGCTACTTCCTGCTGGCTGCCAACTCCCTGAAGGAGTCCGGTGAGTGGCCAAACCATGACGTTGAAACCATGCAGTCAAAGCGCGTTGTCAGGGACCGGCCATACGGCGGCGCTGCATCATCAGGAGTTCCATATGATGGGGGGTTCAAGGGAGGAGGCGTGCAAGAATGCCAGGAC
>BDCZ01000337.1:0-13713 GCA_001662365.1 Chlamydomonas applanata | reverse complement strand
TCCCCCCCCCCCCCCCCCCCCCCCCGTGCGCAGGCATCTCCGCCTTCCCCCACTAAATGCCTCCATGCCCCTGAGGGGGCCAGGCAAGGGGCCCACTGCACCCCGGGCATGAACGCGTGTCCGGGGTGGTGTGGGGCACACCCTGTGTATATCCACACACAGCTGCTGGAGGAGGCGGTCTGCAGCGGGCCGGCAAGACCTGGCGCAGCTGCAGCAGCAGCAGCCTCCAGGGTGGGCAGCAGGGCACGAAAGGGCCAGCTGCAGTGTTTCTTTTCCCGGACGGACGAGGCGCAGGCTTGCAAGCAGGCTGCTGTGCAAACAAGCGGAGGGATGGGGGGTGGGCCGGTGTTTTAGGTGGGGGGGGGGGCGCCTGGAGGCCTGGGCACCCCCCACACCTGCCGGCCTGAGCTCATGTGATGTGTTATGGTGTTCTTGTTGGGCAGGGGGCTCTGACCCGGCTCATACTTGAAAGACAGAGGCATGTAGGGGCGCTGCTGCCCGCCAAGAGAGCTGGGGCGGGGGCGGCAGCACCTGCGCATGTAACACGGTTGTGGCACAAGGGGGATGGCGTCAGCTATTGTCGCAGCAGGGCTCTGCAGCGGTCCCCACAGCTGTCCCCACGCAGTCCCTGCAGTCCTGGGTGGTCCAGCCTCCAGACTTTAATGGTGTCCACTGAACTTGAGCAGCAGCCCAGTAGTTGCTGCATGGCACGTCTTGCGCATCCATGCCTTCGCCTCCCATGCCTTCCTTTGCTGTTACAGATCGTTTTTGTCAGCCACTTGTTGACTTATTGCTTGGTTTTTCATCGGCGCCCTTTCATGCGTGTCGCCTGTGGTGTCCAAGATGGCTCACAGCCTTTCTTTACATCTACTGTTGCGTGTTAGTGCACAATCATCAGCAAGCCAGCCGCTGTTGTTCAGATGCCCTTGTGCAGGGACGCACGAATCAGGTGAAACCAGGGGACCACGCTGCACTGCCACGAACACTCTTCAAAATGTCCTTCACCAAAAAGGCGGCCTCAAGGAAAACAGCCGCTGCGCTGCAGGTTTAACCAGCCATGCCCACAAGGCTAGGCGTACTCCAAAATGTCTTCTCCATGAGATCTTCAGCACCGCACAAAAGTAACACATGGCCTGGCACCACAGCTGTATCACCCACCGCCCATTCCGAGCTCGCAGCTGCCAACAACTGCCAGCAGCTGCTGGCTCACCTGTTGCTGGCAGCTGTTGCGGCCAAGGGCTACACCTTGTTTTGAGCTCTAGCCCCAGCAGCCGTGCTCGGTCGTGCAGCCACACCCCGCTGCGGAAGACACATGCACTCAGCCAAGCCCGTGCTGGTGAGCTTGTACAACCTCTTTCCCAGAGCCGCAGCCCCCGGTGTTCTGCTCCACATCACTCGCAGGCCATTCCAAGTTGAAGGGCATCACACAAGGCCAGGCACAGGTCAATGCCCGGCCAGCCAGGCCGGGCCAGGCGGGGCCTTTCATCATCCAGGCCAGGCCAGGCCAGGCCATGCAGGCTTTCTATCATCCAGTCAACCACGCTCACGCCCTGGCAGCCACCCCAGCCCCCTGCAGCAGCGCGTCGGCCGCACGCCGCCCTGACACAAGCGCGCCGTCCAGCGTGGCTGAGTCGCGGTGGTCCCCGGCCACAAACAGGCCACCGCCCAGGGACACGGGGCGGAAGAAGTTGGTGGGGGGCGCCTGCAGGCGAAACAAGCGCGCACACACGACGCAGCTGATCTGGTTTCATTTATACGCGTGCGGGCAGGCTCACACCTTGCCTTGCCCCTGCTCTCCAATCGTTACAATCCCGATAGCCATCACCTTGCAGCCTCATCCCACCCCACCCAACCGCATTGCGCACCAAAATGCATAGAACATAACCGAGTCTTACCTGGTTGGGCTGCGAGTACGGGATGCGGTACGTGCGCAGGTGTGACCACGTGGCCACCTCTGCTGCGCCAAACCACTTGGTGGCATGCGCGCGCACCGCCGCCTCCAGCGCTGCGGTTGGGGTGCGTGGTGGGCGGTGGATCTATACCGATAGGGGCACATGGCTGTATGTATGAGTTATGCTGGTCGCCAGTTTGCCAGTATCGTTGCATCTCCCTTCCGTAAGCACACTTGCAAACCAGCCAACTGAAACACCAACCAATCAAGCCTTGGCGCTTCCAGACCACCAATGAACGGACGCGCTGGACCAGGCAAGCAAGCAACCAACCAACCAACCAGACAAACAAACAATCGATCAACCAACCGCCCAACTGTCACGCACCTGCATCATCCAGGTTGGGGAAGGTGCCCACAGTTGACACGGAGATGAGGGCCTTGCCGAGGGGCGCATACGAGGGGGACACCTGCGGGCATTATTTTTCATAAGCATTGATTGTGATTCTGAGGCTGCATCGGCTGTGGGTCTGTGGCTGCCCAAGGGACCGACAATGGCCACCTGCGTATGGCCACCTGCAGCTTGTGGAAAGCATCTGTTCAGCATCCAGCCTGTACTCTCTGGAAAAAGCATGGGTGGTTGGTTGACGGGCTGGCTGGTTGACCGGCTGGACCCGGTCAACCACCCAACCAACATTCACAAAGTAACCGCGCCCAACGAACCTCAGATGGTGAGCACGCGTTGTTGATGATGCCGGCGCCGTCACCCTCGCCGTTCAGCAGCAGCACAGGGCCAGGCACAGGCGGCTTGGGCGCTGCGGTGTGCAGTGCAGCAGGCAGCAGGCAGAGCAGCTGTACAGGGGTGCATTGGGTACCACAGGTAGAGCTGGTGTAAGAAGCAACGCAGTAGCAGCTGCAGGATACTACAATAGTGGTATCAGCAACCGGCAGCAGCAGGTGCAGCAGCAGTACCAGCGGCAGTAGCGGCAGCGACAGCAGTAGCGGCAGGGGCAGTACCTGAAAAGTACAGGTTGGCAGTACCAACGCCAGGCTCCAGCTTGGAGGGTGATGCCTGTGAGAAGAGTAAGATCATCGTGGGTTGTCACATCTCACATGTGTGACGGAGGATCCAGATTGTGCGCGGGGGTGGGACGCAAATGCGAATGGGGCAACCACATACAGGCATGGCACACCCCGACCACCTGCAGTGCGGGCCCCAGCAGTCGCGCTGCCTCTGGCCCCTCCACCGCAACCACCACGCCCTTGCGAGCCACCACGCTGCGCCCCCCGGCCGCAACGACACGCGCGGGACTGCTGCCTGACGCAGGAACGACCTGCGGCCAGCGTCAGCAAAGCACACAAAGCAAGGCCACGGCGTCTTCGCACAGTCTATTAGTATGCCTAGGTACCTGACTTACTCTGTTTCAATGCGCGACCTGGATCGCATTGCCAAGCACCTCACTACCCTTGCACCAATAATCAAGCAAGCCACATGCAGCGAGCCCAACCCCTCCCCCTGCCCACGTACACATACTGGCATGCACCACCCCAGGGGCACCTGCTCCACACGCGTGCTCGTGTGCACTGCGGCAGCTGGTAGCTTGCCCGCGAGCTGTGCAGCCACTGCCCCGATGCCGCCAGCTGGCAGGCAGTTGGACCCGGTCGCCAGCATGCGCATCACGAATTCAAAGAGCCTGTGCTTTGAGTTACGTGATACACGAGTTGAAGTTTCATATGCAAGTTTGAGTGTCCGTATACGCGAGTGAGCTTTCCAGACGGCATAAATGTTACGTGCTCGTGTGCACGTGCTGTTATAACCATATGTTGACTCGTGCACTGCTGCACATGTGCATGTATACATTGCATTGAGGGCAGAACACGAGCAAAAGGGACCCTGGAAGGCTGACAGGGAAAGTAAAGCACTAAGGTGGAAAGAGAGGGGGGGCCACCTTAAAATGACGCAAAAGTGGAAAGAGAGGGGGCCCACCTGGAGGAGGTGCCCAGCTTGCGGTCGAAGAAGATGCCGCCCAGGAAGGGGGTGAAGAACTGGGACGCAATGGACTCGGTGAAGCCCTCGGCCTGCGTTTGACCACAGTCAAGCACGGTCGAACATAATGAAACATGGTTAAACATGGTCAAGCACGCCCATGCTCGTCGCAGGCAGGCAAACACGTGTGGCGGTCAACCCACGCGTCATTAGTGCTGTTCACTCCCCTGTATCACTCCCCTCCCCTCCCCCCCCTCACTCTTTCAAGCCCCAGCCTCACACCTTGAGCCGCTCATTGATCGTGACCTCGGGCCGCTGCAACAGGTCCTCCAGGGATCCAAGCAGCGTGCGGAAGCTGCATGGCAGTCGAGCAGCCGAACAGAGTCTAACAGAGTCAATCGCGCAGTCAAAGAGGAGGCGGAGGGGTGAGCACAAGGCACCACCAGATACCAGCAGAGACGCAGTTAAATTGCATATGAGATGATACATATAGTGAGCTACAGGATGGGCACAGCGACCTCAGGTCATACAGCATGTCATGCCCACGACACTGAAATTCACAGTCAGACCAAGCCAGTTAGACCCGCAGCGGGAGAAACCCATTGTCGACCCAGCCCTCTGCTGGTCAAACCCTCGTCAGCCTGTTGCTGGTCAGGACTCGGCCAGCCCACCCTAGTCAAACAGGAAAACCACGCAGTCAAACCCGGTCAAACCCACAACGGCGCACTCACCGCAGCACGCCCACCAGGATCTTGTCCAGGGGGGTACCCACTGGGTTGGCCAGGGACAGCAGGCCATCGATTGGGTGGCGGAAGGGGTCGGCCACTGTGTGCCACGCCCCGCCGCTGCGCACCTTTGCGCCCGCATAAAAGGGCTTCAGCTGAAGGGCGTTGTAGTCCAGCACGGCCTGTGCACAGGGGTTAATGGTGGAGGCGTAGGGGTGGTGGGGTGGGGGGGTCGCGGCGGGAAATGGGAAGGAGGGGTGTGAGGGATGGTGTGATGCCATGGGGGACATCATGGGGGCCTGTCTACCTGGGCGGGGACATACCACTTTTGGCTTGGCAGGCGTGCGCAAGCCATGGAACGGCCAACACTGCCCGCTCCCAAGTAACTGTTTGCAGCCTGGGGATGGTAACCAGCCAGGCAACCAATCACAGCTCGTTCCCCCACCTGCGCCTCAGGGTAGCTAGTGAGGAAGATCTGGAAGCCGCGGTCCAGTAGGAAGCCATCCACCTGGTTCCGGAGGTTGTGGGGTAGGGGGCCAGGTGAGTGTGTAGTTGTGTGCTTTGGTTTGGGTGGTTGAATGGGCGGTTGGGTGGGTGGTTGGTGGACGGTTGGGTGGTTGGTTTAGTGTGTTGGGTCATGATGTTGTCAGCCACAAGCTATGGCCTGCTGAGATGACTGCTTGCAGCCGGCAGCGACACAGGCGCCTGGTTGACTCAACACACACGCAGTCTGTGCACACGCGCTGTGTGCTTGTTCATGTTTGGAACACCGGCTGTCTGTGTACAGACGTGGATGAGTTCACAAGTATAATATATATACCGTGTCTCCAACGAGCAGTTCTGCGCGTACGAGTTCACACGTATCCATGAGAGTATACTTCTCACACAGTATGAGGTTTCTGTCTGCTTACGACATGGCACACCTTGTCAGTGCGCACACGGCCGCCCACTCCGTCCGATGCCTCCAGCACTGCGACACTCAGGCCGGCACTGTGTGCGCGCAGGGCTGCCGCGAGGCCCGCCATGCCAGCGCCCACCACCACCACGTCCACCTCAGCAGGCAGGCCCGCCGCCTGCATCAGAGTCAGGCAGGGGTCAGAGTCAGGCATGGGTAGTAAGCAGGCAGATGTCAAAGTGAGGCAGGGCTCATGGGCGAACATGGGTTGGAATCAAGCACGGGTCAGCGTCAGGCAGGGATCGGAGTCAGGCAGGGGTTAGGGCACGACGAGCAAACACAACACAGGGGATGTATGGCAGGCAGGGTGCCAAAGCGCAAAGGTCGTTGCAAAAAAAGGGGCATGCAAATGGTTCAGGGAAGGTCTGATCAGTCCCCGCACCCCACCCTATGCTGCATGATTGAGGGCACAGCATACCGTCCCGACAAGAGTCCGGGGCAGGAGCAGCCCAGCAGCAGAGGGATAAACGAATAGTTGGGTTGTAGGGAGCAGGTCTGGAGGAGGCTGGCTGGCTGCACCCACCTTGGCGCCATCGACAGCTGCGGGGGCAGCAGTGGCTGCTGCAGCAACCATGCGGCGTGCTGGCGCGCGCCCCGCACTGACCCTGCACGCCATAGTGCGCACTGCAGGGGCCAGCATGCGGTGCTGCACCGCCGTGGGGCCCCCAGCATTGGCTGCCTTGAGGGCTAGGGGCTGGGCCAAAGCTGGGCGGGCGGTGGCAGTGCAGCGGGGCGCAGCGGACCGCTGCGCCTGGCGCATGCTGCGCCCCATGCATGTCTGGTGCTGGAGCGGGGCCATGGTGTGGCCTAGACGCGACGGATGCCAGTGACCAGTGCGATCTGGCCTGCATGCGACGCAGGCACCGCAGAACGCGCGTAGTCGTGTTTTACGAACCTGATTTTCTCAGGTGCTGTGCGATGTGCGAGTTTGACCCGATGTATGCAGCCTGGCCCACATCAAAGCTAATGTAGCTGGCTTGCATGAAGGGTTGCTGCGCGCTTTGGGCCGTAGTGCTTAGGTGTATCTCACCAAGGATATCCGAAGGCAGCGATCCCAGGAGACAACGACGCACACCAAAGGCCTTTGATGCACAAAACCCCTCATTTCCCGTGCGTCACACCTGGTAGCGGGGTGTAATGATTGATCAGGGGCATGTTGTGAAGCGCCGTACTCGCATCGCAGATCCTTGAATACCTGAAGGCACGCATAGAGCCATCAACTGCTGTTCGCATTGTCATATAACGCTCAACCAGCAGCATTTGAAGGCAGGTTGCCTGGGCCCATCCAGAGGGCAGGCTGGCAGGCAGCTGCGCAGAGCTCAGCATCAAGGAAGCACACGGCATGGGGCACAACGGTGCCCATGGTCATGCCATGCAAACGTACCGCGCGTCACGTCCCCCTCTGTGCACATCCTGGGCCCTACTCATGTGCCTGGCCATGGCCTCCATGCATACTGTGATGGCGTTGGACAAAATCAGGGCCAGCAGCAGCGCCAGCAACCAGGGGCTGGCGTCCAGCTGGATGCATGAGCTGCTGCAGGAGGCCTACGCCCAGGACAGCATGCAGTTCATCCTCAGGTACAACACAGGGGGGTAGGGTGTGGGGGCGGTGTGTTTTGTTTGTTTGGCGCCATCAAGGGAGGGTAGGCAGGGGAGTGAGGGTAGTGGGGCTCAGGCCTTTGGCCTCACAAACAATCATGGGCTCGACTTATGGTACTATGCATCGCACACCATCAATGCAAAGAAGTGCTGCACGATCACTCAGTGCACACAACTGCTTGCCACGCACACCTATCATGCTTGGGTGCCCCTTGTTGGTTGCAGCACACGCCGCCACCTGCACACGTGGCCAGAGCTCTCCTTCGAGGAGACAAACACCAGCATGTACATCCAGGTAATCTGCAAATGTGCGTCCATTGTCCAATAAGAAAAGAGTGGATGCACATATGCGTGCATCCAGCACAGGAGCGGACGCAGATACACATGCAATCACTCCTACCAGGATCATGCAGGCCCCTAGCATTATAGCATGCCATGCACAGGCGCACCGCTGCTTTGTGCGGTTCCTTTACTTCACCCTCATGAGAACATGCAAGCACACCTGCGCGCAGTCATGCAAGCTTGTATGCAAGCATGCAAGCACACCAGGAATGTGCTTCACATGCACGCAGGCTCAGCTGCGGGCACTGGGCATCCCATTCGAGGCGGGTGTGGCGGGCACAGCTGGCATCTCTGCATGGCTGGGTGAGTGCTGTGCGCGGGCATGTGTCTTTAGCTTGATCCAAAGGAAGATCAGGGAGTTTCACAACTTCATGGAAAATCCTGTGACAAGTTCTCGCCGGCCACTTGGTGGCAAGCCCGTCACAGTTTACATGCCCCTCCCGGCCGCAGACTGACACTTGACTGCACCTGCATCCTCAATCCAATGGTCAGGGCCCATGGGACCCAGCTACCACTGTGCTGTTGTGTTCAAGTTTCACAGGCCGGGCGTATCATCTCACACCATCTGCCAAACACAGCCTATGCCCGTCATGTTACACGTCACATTCTTCAAGTTCACACTGCACTGCTCATGCTCCACTGCATTGAGTGCAGGGGAGCCAGGCGCAGG
The DNA here is from genome assembly GCA_001662365.1 of Chlamydomonas applanata. Lineage (NCBI taxonomy): Eukaryota > Viridiplantae > Chlorophyta > Chlorophyceae > Chlamydomonadales > Chlamydomonadaceae > Chlamydomonas > Chlamydomonas applanata. Next base: position 5,547 of record BDCZ01000337.1, on the reverse strand, counting down.
GCCGACGATTGCTTTGAGGGCCGACATGGACGCGCTGCCTATTCAAGAACCAGAGCAGGACACGCTTCCTGATCAGGAGCCGAGCGACAGGAACGTGTCTGACCCAAATGCAGCGGGCGTGCGCAGCGCGGTGGTAGGCGTAATGCACGCGTGCGGACATGACGCGCATATGGCGATGCTCCTGGGCGCAGCGCGGTAAGGGGCTCTCTCTTTCCCCCTCTGTGCGTAGACTGTGCTTTACTTTGCTATAATGCACTGTGCTGCGCTGTGTTGGGTACCCTGTATTCGATGGCACCAACTAAATAAATGGCCTTACAGCGTGCTCATATCAAATGCGCTGATGCGACCAAATCAGTGTTGTGTGGGATGGCCTGGCTGGCTCGCAGGCTGCTAGCGCAGCGCCACGCCGCCGGTCGGCTGCCAGGCTCTGTGGTGTTTGTGTTCCAGCCGGCAGAGGAGGGTGGTGGTGGCGGTCGGCGCATGGTGGAGGGCGGCGCGCTGCGTGGCGCGCATGCAGCGGCGGGGCTGCATGTGTGGCCGGGGCTGCCTGCAGGTGCGCTCCATGTGCCCATGCACTGGACATATATGTAGATATATATTCAATATATATATATAGAGAGAGAGAGAGAGAGAGAGTCTGGCTCCATTCGCTCGATGTCTTGGCACTCATGCCCTTGATCTATCCGTGCTGCATGAGGCCATGCGTCATGTCAGCAGCCTTGCAGTGCTCTCAGAACTGCTAGGGCGTTGCAGGGTTTGAGTGGCGCTGGGAATGGGGATTCGGGGTAGGTAGGGGCAAGCACAGGAGCATGACGTGTGTCCGCCTCCCTCCAAACACTGTGTGGCTGTAGCATCCAATTATTGATCACGCATCAAGCCACTGCTGCATCCCATCAACACGGCAGCCATGCTACAACAGCACAAGTTGCCGGCCCATGCCATACTGCCCATGCAAGGCACCATGGCAGGCTGGATTGCAGGCTGGGGAGGACCCACAATGGCCCCTGCCAGTGTGGTTATGCACGTGACTTGCTACTTGGTGTGCCGCCCCGCCGCAGGCAGCCTAGCCACCCGTTCGGGGCCAATGATGGCGGCCTCCGACCGCTTTGTGCTCACACTGCGGGGGCGGGGCGGGCACGGCGCCATGCCCCACCTCACCGCAGACCCTGTAGTGGCTGCTGCAGGCCTGGTCCTGGCGCTGCAACCGCTGGTGCGACGTTGTGTTTGGGTGTTCTTTAGGTTGGTTCGCTAGGTTGGGCGTTGGCTGCCGTGTGTGTGGTAGTCGCAGCTCGCTGTGCGCATACGCTGCATGTGTGCGCAGCTTCGCGCGCCTGCGGTGGTTCCTGCTCTCTGTGTTTGACCGCATGGCCATGCCGGCCCCTCCCCCCACACACAGAAAACAACGTGCCAGCGGCTGCGCAGCCCTGCTCAGCTCCCCACCCAGCACAACTGACCACCGTCCGGCGCACCCGCTGTCTTGCCATCGGCATGCGACTCATGGCACTGCTGATCTATGTCACGGCCGCCCGCTATGAGACTATAAATATACACCTGTTGTAACGGAATGTGATCAGTAATAGCGTTCATAATGTTCTTTTTCTTATCTTTCTTTGTCTTTAAGAAAATGAGTAAATCTACTCATGTTCTGATTCACGTCATGGCTGCTTGTACTGTCTAGGTGAGCAGGGAGACGTCACCCACAGAGGCGGCCGTGGTCACTGTGGGCACCATTAGCTCGGGTGTCGGCGGGGCCTCCAACATCATTCCAGACGCCATCAGCATTCAGGTGTGGTATGTGTGAGCTTTCTTTTCGTGTGCTTGAAGGAATGGGGCTACAAGGTAATGGACGGCAGTAACGGCCGGCAGAGCCAGTCAGCAGCAGCCAAGGCAGTGGCAGCAGCAGTCGCGGCAGTGTTTAGTTACTTGACGTCATGCTGGAGTGGGTGGGGGTGGGGTTGTAAGGTATAGGGTTGCGGGTTGGGGTGGGGAGTTGCAGGCTGCCAGTTCTGGGCGGCAAGATCACTGGGAGTCACAGTGTGCTTCAAACACACATGTAGACAGCGCCGCACCTGTACCCATTACCCATCATCTGCTGGTGTCCATCAGCTGCAATAAAGGCTTGGGACCCACCAGCGCCCAGCTGGGCTCAAGCCTCTTTGCCGGGACCCACCCGCTTCGCCGGCTGCTTACACCACCAGCTGCCTACCTGCATGACCTGCTCACAGGGCACGATCCGGGCCATCAGCGAGGAGGGCATGGCTCGACTGCGTGCACGCATAGCTGAGGTGAGTTGGCTGCGCATGGGAGCTGCCTCCCCCTGCTTCCTCGCTACTTCCCCTGCTTCCACTGCGGCCCACTGCGGCAGGCAACGGGATCTCGAGGGGGGGTCTGCACATGTCAGGGTTGCCCGGACTGGGAGTGCCTAGTTGGCCCTGTGGATCTCTTAGCGCTAGGTGATGGTGTATGCTGGCATGTGCACGGGTGGTGGCTTGGGAGTGTGGGCAGCAGCCAGTCTGGCTGGCACAGCCAGACGCAGAACGCAAGCACAAGGTGCCACAAGATAACAACGAATATAAATTTATAAAACGTGTGATAACCACAAGAAGAGGAGCAAGAAGACAGTGTGTGCATGCGTGTGAGTGTTTGTGTGGTTCATGGTTGTGCATGCAGGTCGCGGCGGGCACAGCCGCTGCGTATGGTGTACAGGTAGAAGAGCTGAGCTGGAGCGCTGTACCCTACCCAGTGACTATGAATGACCCGGGGCTGGCGGCCCTGGTGAGTGAGGGATGTGTGAGGGGTTGCGTGACTGATCATGCGCAGAGTTTTGAGGTTGAGTGGGTGGGTGAGTGCGAGAAAGTGATCGTGCGAGTGTGGGACTGCAAGTGATGAAATGAGCAACCCTGGTACACTGGTCATGAGCTCAAGACCCTGGACCATGGTCCCCCCCCCCCTTTCCCCCCCTCCTCCTCCTCTTCCCAGGTGCTGGAGGTGGCACAAGGCCTGCAGGCCGCGGCCGCCACACTCCCCACCAGCACCTCTCCTGCGGGAAGCGGCAGCAGCGGCAGCGGCGGCAGCAGCAGTAGCAAAGGTTCCAGAGCTGCTTGGCCGCACGTGGCCGCGGTTACACTGGGGGAGCCATCCATGGCGGCAGAGGACTTTGCTTTCTATGGCCGTGCGGTGGGTGTGGTCTCACGCTTTTGGTATGCCAGCAGTCGGTGGTTGCTAGCAGGGTTCAGGCCGAGGAAGAGGGGGGGATGGGGGTTGTTATGGGTTTGGAATGTTTGGAAGGACTATTGCCTGCCTGTCTTGTGTCCGCATGGATCTGACGGGGGCGGCGGGGGCGGGGTGGGGGGGATGATCTGGGCTCTGCCCTCGTGTGACTTGCTGCGTGGGCCGTGTTGATGCTGTGGGAGCAGGTACCGGCGGTGTTCAGCTGGCTGGGCATCGGGGACCCGGCCCTGAAAACTGATGCGTCTCTGCACAACCCACACTTCCGGGTAAGGCATTCGCCTCCGCAATGGTCACCAAACACACAGTCGTTTACTCATCGCAGGCTTACCAGCAGCTCCCAGATCCAGACAACTGAACTGCTGGACTGATTGCACTGTTGAGTGCCCTGAGGTCTGTTCTCCCCACCCCACTCCCTCCCCCCCCCGCCAGGATGCATGCCCTGGCACCTTCTGGTCATGGCGGTTGAGCTGCATGCTGCTCGCCTCGGGCGCTGGTAGCAGCTTATGCGGCTGCACCAGCGCCTGCCACAAAGAGAAGGAACTGTCAGAAGCGACAGAAGAGACTGTCACCTGAGTTGCTTGCATTGTACACGCGTGCATGACACATGCGTGCTTGCATGACACTGACGTGCTTGCATGACACCGACGTGCTCGCTTGCATGGCAGGTGGACGAGCGGCAGCTGCCCCTGGGCGCGGCCATGCACGCTGCGCTCGCGCTCACATGGCTCGAGCGCTCCACTACTGACTCCCCAGCTGCAGCCGCCACTGGTGGTAGCATGCATGGCAGCTCGCATGGGAGCGCGCATGGCAGCGCGCATGGGAGCGGGCATGGCAGCTCGCATGGGAGCGGGCATGGTGCACCGGCAGGTGCCACAGGCCAACCAGGAGGTGCTTCACAAGGGCACCAGGAGTTGTAACAAATTGATGAGCACGTGAACACCAGTGTGTGCGATTATTATTCCTGCTGGCGCCACGCATGCCATTACCTGAGGGCCCTATGGCTGTAAGTCCTTGAGCTTGCTAGCGTGAGCTATAAAAAATAATGATGATGACAATAATACGGCGTGTCACAGATGTGTCTGCATGCCGGAGCCTGACAGTCGTTATCTAAACACCATCACTAGAGGACCCAGCCAGCCTGAAATACCGGGAGCCGCCCCACTACAGCACCTAGCACCATGTTGGAAGCGAGCACCGCAAAGGTTAGCAGCTGGCGTGAGCTGCTGGTGACTTTCAATTGCTGCCTTTTGCTGCGGCTGTCGGTTTCCGCCAGGAGAACCCGTTGCAGGTGTATGCTAGCTTGTGTGAAAGCAGCCAAGGGTTCGTCAAGGTATGTTACAGGCTTTCAGTAAGATAAGTCTTTTGACTTCAGCCTTCAGGTGCCTTGTTCCGAGACTCTCATGCAGCATATGCTCATGCAGGCAGCCAAACAGCTGGATGCATTCAGCAGTGCAGCGTCTGGCTGGGGCAGACCATTTGTCTATCATTCCCGGGGCATCTGCAGCAGCCGAGCATCCCATACCAACTACAGGCAATTAGCTGTTACACACAACCAGACTGCAAAGTGTGCTGGCGTGGATCGATTGATCTTGCGTGAAGAGTAACTGAGCGCCGTGTCGCCTGCTTACCTGCACCAACACACACTGCTCACACACAGCTGAGCATGAGATCCACATGGCCATCCAGGCCCAATCTTCATCCTGAGCATCATCCAATGGTTGCAACTGGTCGCAACTGGCAACCCGATGAAGCAACGTCACGGCTTACTTAGAATTCAACAACGCAGCGCACAGCATCAGAAACACCCATGGCGACACGAGCCTGCCTTTGTTGCTGCTTCTGATATGTAGATCAGTTCCTGCACCTGCACCTACCCGCCTGGGATTGCATCCCACCCACCCCTTCTTCCACCATGTCTGCTGCCTTGGGCTAGCCCTTCCCTTGCCCTGGTGCCCCTTCCCCCACCCCTGGCTTCGCCCCAGCCTTTGGGGTGGCACCTGGTGCCGCACCTGGGCCTGCAGCTGTGGCCCCCACCCCCCACGCCCGCTGCACTGCTGCTGAGAGGCGAGCTGCTGTATCTGCTGCTGCACCCCCCTGACGGCTGGCAGCCGGTGCAGCAGCCCCCTGCCCCCTTGCCCTCCCCCCTCCCCCCTGAATACCCCCAGTCCCCGCTGCTGCCCCCGTCCCTGCCCCCAGGCCCCTCAGTCGCTGCGCAGCACCCCCCACACCTCCCCCGGCCGTGTCGGTACCCCCTCCCGCCTGCGCACCGCCCCCCTCCACCCCTCCCCGCGCCCCTGACGACTGGCTCGCGCCCGA
>BDCZ01000336.1:53513-66028 GCA_001662365.1 Chlamydomonas applanata | reverse complement strand
TTCTGTGTGTGTGTTAGTGTAGGCTTTGTTGGGTGGGCTTGCCTGCTCGCGTGTGTGCTCCGGGCTCCGGCCTGTTGAGCTGCTGTGTGCTCCCGTCCTTGTGCTGAGGGTTTTGTGCAGGGGTTGCTGTGTGCTTCCTCCTCCGCCCCTCTTTTGCCTGCTCCCGCGGTACAGGGCGAGGAGCTGGGTTGTTTTTGCTCCCATGCAGGTGGGATCTGCAGGCTCAGGGGGCAGGGGTTTTTAGGCTGGGCTGCCAGCGTTTCCCCATGGCAGACGGGGCTGGCCGGGGGTCACAGCGCTGCTCTGTACGTTCCAGGCAGGGGCTTTGCCAGATGTGTCTTCCTTTTGAGCCGCCTCCCGTACTAGTGTACTCTGGGTTGAGGTCCTTAGGGGTGGGTTCATTGCCTTAGCGTGCTGAGTGGTTAGCTGCCTGGTTGGCCCAGGCTGTCTGTAGTCCCACAGGCTATCCAGGATCCAAAGCCTCGCGATCTACGGACCCGAATGGGCTGGTACAGGGCGGGACTGCAGCGATGCAATTGTGCCCCAGATCGTGTAACAACCAGCTACTGCCGCCACGCTGGTGGACCGGAGACCGGCGCCGCACCAGTCGCATCAGGGGCGGCGTGGTGGGCGCCTGCCGGGCATCCCGACAGCTCTGCTAGCGGGGCCAGCGAAACTGGGCGGGGTGGGCATGCTAGCTTGGAAGGAGCACATCAAAGCGCGCCACGCAATGTGGGGCGCCCGGCTGCTGGAAGGACTGGCGGGTGTGCCAACGCTGGGGCAAGTGCGTGGTATCTCAAATGAGTAAGATTGAGTGTGAATGCAGCAATGCGTGGTATCTCAAAGTACCTGATGCATGGTTAAGGTTAAGGTTACACAGGGAAGAGCACAGCGCACACCGAAAAAACAGCGCACGCGGCCGAGGCCGACCCTCCCTGCAGGAAAAGAGCAAAGCGAGGCGGAACAGAAACAGCAGGAGAAGGAAAAGAAATGCATGGTAGTTGGGAACAGAGGTGCCCCAAGCCACTTGTGCTCATGAATCTGGCTTGACACAAGCTGCAGCTGGCTATGTGTGCATATATACACATACCTTTGCATTTGGAGGCTGATGCAACCATGCAGACATGCCCATGCAGCGGTGCAGCACGGCCCATGCAAGTAGCACACAGCCAGTGTATGCTTGCATGCGGACTATTGCTGCCTTACTGCACAGCTCTCCATGCATAAATGCACACATATGCACACGCGCGCGCATGTGCTCTGTTAATGCCTGCATCAACATTATTTTGGGTCAAAACACGATGCTGCCAAGTGCATATGTAGTGATCGCACAAGCCAGCATTGGCTTTCATGATGCCAGCGTTGCCGGAAAGGCGCATTGCGAACATCAGTGGAGCTTGTGTGAGGGGCGTGGCACAATGTGCTGTCTCACTCTACTGTCACACCCCTGGGTCGCAGTCAGCAGCCGGCCTTGGTCGCCCAGCCTGCTGTCACACCCCTGGGTCCAAACACTAGGAGGGGCAGGGGTGTGACAGCCCAACGCTGCAATCACCCGCGTGCTGTCACACCCCTGGGTCCAAACACTAGAAAGAGGGGTAGGGGTGTGACAGCCCAACGCTGCAATCACCCGCGTGCTGTCACACCCCTGGGTCCAAACACTAGAAAGAGAGGCAGGGGTGTGACAGCCCAACGCTGCAATTGCCCGCACCACCGCTGCTGCCCTGGTGCTCAGCAACATGCCCTCACCCAGCTCGGTTTGCACTTGCGCAGCCTGCTGTCACACCCCTGGGCCCAAAGCTCATAAGGAGATGCAGGGGTGTGACAGCTCAACCCCCCATGGTGCATCAAGCTCACCCTTATGCGCATTGCCTCCAGCTGTCCAGGCTTGCTCATGTACACACAACACCTGAGCGCTTTGGGCAGTATATGATGTTTTTTAGCTACTGTATTATATGTTTTGCCAGGTTCCTGAAGTCCCAAACTGCATGGCACCTTATTCACAATCTATGACAGCCACCTCAAACCATGGGTAGGGCTAATATGTATTACAAACGGAGGCATTAATTAGGTGAAATCGAAAGGTTTCATGGGCCAAGGGGATGCGTGATGAGGAATGAGGTCAACTCCACGACTCCACCTGCACCTGCATCTTTACTCTGAGAGCACATAATAATCGCAGACTATCTACATAAGGACCATAATGAGCTTCGAGTGGTTGATCTGGAGCGCTGGCTGAGGACCTGCCTCCAAAGCAAGGATTGAGGTGAGCATGGGAGAGCTTCCCTGAACTGGGGCAAACACTGGCTGCGCTCAAATTCGCACTTCGCGGACCCAAGTGCCTAGGATTGTCCGGAAGTGTATTCGCGAACCTTTCTAAAAGCCGCAAACCAAAGCCGAAGGGTGCATGGGCCATGGGTGCATGGTGTGCATGGGCCAGGGGTGGGTCAGGGGTAGGCCCTGCATATGGTCCCCCCTGCAGGTCAGCACCAATGGCCATGGCCTGATGCCCGGCTGCCTGCCACAACCGAGCATGGCATGTGCCCAGCCTGGGTGCCCTGGGTACCCTGTGCAATGCCTATTGTTGCCGCATGGGGAAGGGCAGGGTCACATGGGCTCGGGGCATGCAGAGATTCAGGTGGCTGCGCATCCATTTGCCCCTCAGGCCCTTGACAACATGCATGTCCCCTCTGCATGCCTGGCCAACACTTGACAACGGCCATGCGAGTTGTCCCTCATGCCTGCATGCGTCCCTCCATGCCCACTTTTGAAATGCGTAGGCTCTCGTGCTGGGGCCCCCTTTGCAAGCATGGCGGCGGAGTTGGAGAGCAAGATTAAGGAGCTGGAGGCTGAGCTCAGACAGTTGCCAGCTGGGGACCCTGAGCGAGTTGGGCTCCAAGGGCGCCTCGCTGCGCTCGAGGGGCGCCTCACTGCACTGCAGGAGAAGGAACTGCTTCTTTTGACCCAAGCACAAGGTGCGTTGCCGCCCATTGTGACGCGCATGAGTTGCATATTGGGCTGGTTGTCAGCTATCCCTGCTGCTTGCGCCCTCTGAGTGGGGCCAGTGATCGCTGCAGCTCCATGACCTTGCACTCTGCCCGCTGCACATTCCCCACACCTGCCTCCCCGCTCTCATGTGTGCCCTGCTGCCCTGTTGTGCACCCACAGCGGCCGCAGCCGCGCAGCCCCCCGCCGCGCAACCAGGTGTGTGTGGGAGTGGATGGGGGCGTGGGGGTGTGGGCGATGGTGATGGGTCCTGCATCTGGGGATCAAGCATGCATGCGTGATGTTGTTGCAGCTATTGAGTCACAGACCGGCTAGTCATGGTAGTTTGGGACAGGATTGACATGGATCGACTGTGTGTATGCTGTTGCAGGCCAGCTTTTGGGGGACTCCTCTGAGGGGATCAATGCGAGGCCTGTGCACACAGACCGTACCGAGACCTGCAGCTCGTTGCAGGCCATGATCCTGTCGCTAGGTGTGTGTGTGCCCACCGTGCAAGCACACCACTTGTTCAAGAGCCAGTGCATGTGGTCTGGGCCGATTGAACAAAAGTTGCTCACCCTAAAACCGGCCGCAAGTGTGTTGTGAGGGAAGGAATCAGATCCAGCTGTCATGCACGCTGCCGTCCAGCGCATTCCCTTCCCCGCTGATTTGCAATGCAGGCTTTGCGCTGCTGAGAGGGCCGCCTCGCTCTGGCAAGACAGCGCTGCTGCAGCTTGCAGGCCGGCTGGCATTCACGCAGGTAGGGCTCACTGTGATCGGGATCGTTTAATTCCACAGTGCCGCGCCGCTGATCTGCCCCTGTGCTCCCAGATTCATTGCGCACTCCAAGCTGCACAGCACAAACATGTGGATGCTGCTTGCATACGCAGCGGCCGCCCGCGTTTTCTCGTGTGATTTATGTCAACTGTCAGGGCATTGGCGTAGGTATGACGTGGGAAGACTGGTTTGAGTCTCAGACAAGAGAGAAATGGAGCACGTTCCTGCGCACCTCAGGTGGGGGCCTGTCCAGTTCCACAGTTTTGCCCTGGGTGTGGTATTGATGTGCTGTAGCCAGCTGTCTGATGTCAAGTCACTGCCTCTACTGCGTTCCTGAAAACACAGGCGGGGGTGCATTCGCCAACATGGGCAGCGATGCCACGGCAAGCTCCACACCCTGTGCAGAGAGCCCAGTGCTGCTGCTCATTGATGAGCTACAGTGCCTGCATGGTGACGCTACTGGGCGTTTTGCTACCCTGTATGGCTACATCAAGCGGCTCAAGCAGGGTGAGGGAGGTCTGCGGCTGCGCATACTTGGGGCAGCTGTGTTTGGCGCTGCTCCATCGCACCAGTCAGCAGGCACTGTCAATGTTCCAACGCCATTTGAGTACGTCCCCAGCCAGCTGGTAGGTCTGCACCCGGACAGCCCCGACAAGCCAGCTCTGGCATTGACAGCTGCTGAGTATGACGATCTGTGGTTCAAGGTCTGGGCAGATGGCTACAGCCAGATCCTTTTCGATGGCACCACCACCAAGGATGCCATCTATTTTGTGACGGCTGGGCACGTAAGTGATGCTGCAGCCAGTTGCAGTGGCACGCCAGAGCGATGCCGCAGTGTTGTCGAGTCCTGTGCGGCTGCTGACGTCGTGTTCCCATGATCTAAGGTCAATATTACTGCTACCATCTACGTGCAGGTGGGCTCTGTCGCCTTCATCCTGGACACCCTCAAGGCCAACATCAGGGAGACGACGCGGCAGCCTGGGTTTGATGCAGGCACTGCCCATGGGCTTGCTGACGCGTGTTACAGGTGTGATTGTGTATGTGATGACCCTCGCCATGTCAGCACTGCGGCAGCAAATGCTGTGCCTTCATGGTTCTTATGTATGTCTATGGATGCAACCACATGGCAGGGACATGTTCCGCACTGGTGACATCTACACTGCGCTCAAGGGCAGCCGGGCATACTTGAGCTTGGCGGAGCTCAGTCCAGCAGCACGCGTGCAATGGCAAGTGTTCCAACGCCTGCTGGAGGCTGCAGACGCGGTGCATGATGGAGTACTGGTAGAGCTGCTGAGCCACGAGGAGAAAGCAGCCCTGCAGGAGCTGCACGTCAGTGGCCGTGTGCGCATCTTCTCACCACTCAAGGGCGGTGAGCGGTACAGCTTCCACACACCGCTGCACCTGTACTACTATCAGGATTAAGTTCTCAAAGCGCGCGTGGAGCGTGTGGAGGTGTGTGCGTGTGTGTGTGCGTGTTGCATGCGTGTGTTGCACTGGTGTCAATGCCATTGGACACGAGCCACTGGCTTCAACTCAAAGCAGCTTCAACTCAAAGCCAGGGCGTACATCGCCTGCCCTGCACAGGCCGCTCCAGGTACCATGGAGCACTTCCTGCTGGCATGCATCTCTCGGATGTCAAGTGAGCGCCTGCGCACAACCTTGTCAGTCGGGGTTGATGGCCGCCTGCTGGAGCGCAAGCTGCAGGTTGAGTTGCACACAGCCGCGCTGTCAGTGCTGCCGCGCGGGTTCAACATTTGCCCAGATGTTGGCAAGGTGATGAGTGTGGTGGTTGGGCGACTGTACTGACACTGCCGACAGAACATAATGCAGACGTGAGGCACATTGCCGGTGGCCGAGCCGCGCACGTGCATGCGGTGACTTGAGCAGCTGGTGAGATATGGGCGGTTGCTGTGAACATGCAGCCATGCACTTGGTGGTGCCTGCAGGTCTTCTCAGCTGGTGGCCTCGTGGACTTCTGGGTGTCTCCTGTGGGATGGGCAATTGAGCTGCTCAGGGATGGCAGCAGCTTACAGGAGCACGAGCAGCGCTTCCTTCAGGGTGGCAAATACGCCGGCATGCCAGGGACAGAACATGCTGTGCTGGACTTCAGGGGCCCAGCAAGCGCTGCATTGCGGCCTCGCGACCACCCGCAGACATACCACGTGCTCTTCTCCAAAGACTACAGCACAGCAGAGATCGTCAACACCAGCCAGGGCATCTCACAGACATGCATTCTGGCAGCAGCAGGCTCTGTACCACTCCTTGACATGACTGCTCGGCAAGCAGTCGCTAGCAACTCGCACGATACATAGCCAATGTTACCAGCATCAGTTAGCCAACAGGGCCGCAGGGCCAGTGGGGACCATGTTGATGGATGCTGGTGTTGAGTGAGCTACACAGCGCGAGTGGGTGTTGGGCTTCATTGGTGCATCATTGATCCACAGTGTGCTTTGAGAACTGAGTTCATGCCACAGACCTTCCTCAAAGGCCACCCTCCTGTAAGTTTGTGCCACCCTCAGGCGGCAGGTCAACCCGCCCCGCCAAACCCCTTGGAGGCCCCCCAAACCCCATCGCCAGCCCGACAGGCAACAGCGGGAGCAACAGCTGTGGCCCGGCAGGCAGCAGCAGCAGCAGCGTGCACATGCTTGGGCGGGTGCTAGTTAGGCACCACATTGTTAGGCACCACATGTGGTGGGCAAGTTACCTCCCAGCCCATTCCCATGCCAGCCCTCTCCGGCCTGGCACACTCCTTGAGGTACCCTGCTGCCGCTCTGCCCGCTCCAACCAGCTTCGTCCCACCACAGCCAACCAGAATCCCCCCACCACAACTCCCACTCACTGCTCACCGCCCCCCTCCCACTCCACCACCGCGCCGCTCACCGCTTGCGCGCCTGCCGCTGCCTTGAGCGCCCTCACGGCATCCGCCTGCGCCCGCACCGCCTCCTGCGCGGCGGCCAGCTGCTGCGCACCGGGCACCTGCATGTGTGGCGTGCAGGGGGCCAGGGCACGGCTGCGTGCGTGCGGGAGCAGGAATCGTTGAGGAGCAGGGGTTCCCAATGCCCTATCCCCTCGCTCCCAATCCCCAATTCCGCAACCTCTCACTCCAACCCCCTCGTCACACTCGTGGTCACGCCTCCTCCATGCCTCTCTTTCCCACTCCCACTTGCCTATGTGTGGTACATTCACTGCGGAGCCACTGTGGCACATGAAGCACCGTGCTGACCGGCGTGCCCTGTCCGTAGCCCCGGCATGGTGGTATGGTATGTATGGGATGCGTGGCGGCGCCCAAAATGAGTAAGATTGAGTGTGAATGCAGGAATGCGTGGTACATCAAGGTACCAGATGCGTGGCAATTGGGGACACTTGACTTGACTTGTTACACCTTTTCCCAAATCTGGGGTGGTGGCAGATACCTTCACTTAATCTCAATGATCACCCTCCATGCGCCCTTGTTCTGGCACTTAGCCTGTAACAGGGAGCATACTTAGGTGCTGGGTGTGCGAGCCAGCCAACCAACCTAGCTAGCCAACCATCAATGCCTGCCTCGTTCAGGTCAGCCTCAGCAACACGAGGCCATGTGAGCGCAGGCCGCCCCACAGGCCTGTCATAGCCAGGGACCTCACTTGCAAACAGCATCACCCTAGGCCACCTGTCTACAGGCATGCGCCCTCAGTGCCCCAGGAAACGCAGTCGCAGATGCCGCAGCGTCAGCCCCAAGTCCACCAGCCCTGTGCGCTCAAACAAGCGCGTGTTGGGCACCATGTCAAGGCGGGTGATGCCCAGCATGCGCCTGATGCACGTGGTGTGAAACACACGCAGCCGTTGCAGCTGAGCCGCAGTGACAGCCCATGATTCAGCAGCCCCGAACAGCAAAATAGGCAGGACAATGGTCTTATAGACCAGCACTTTAACCCTAAGCAACACATGGGCGCTAGAGAACACACGCGGCTGCAACTGCCTGTAAGCTGCAGCTGCCAGGGCCAGTCTGCGGTTGATTTCCTGCTCCTGCTCTGCCGTGTGAGACACGGTGGACCCCAGATACTTGAAGTGTGCTACCTGCTGCAACTGGCCTTGTGCAAGGTGACAGGCTGGGTGAGGCTGCGGCGCCGGTGGTGCACTCGCCGGCTGGTGTGGCGGAGGGAAGGTTGGGTCATTGCATACAACCACCTTGGTCTTGCTGTGGTTGAGGTGCAGGCCCCACTGGCTGGCCACGCGCTCCAGAATGAGCAGTGCAGCCTGCAGCTGTGATGCCTCAGGTGCCAGCAGGACAATGTCGTCCGCGTACAGCAAGAGCTGCAGCTGCAGCTCGCTGTCGCACGCCCGTGTGTCCACAAGCACCCCATTGACCCGATAGCCCACTCTGAAACCGTGGGCATCCGCCGCTGCGCACTCTGCCAGTACCATGCGTGCCACAAAGTCAATGAACACATTGAACAGTGTGGGCGACAGTGGGCAGCCCTGTCGTACTCCTGTGGCGGTGGGGAACACCCTAGACCTGGCTGCACCCACTGCCACTGTGGCCGAGCTGCCCTCATACAGCTCCTGCACCCGAGCCACCAGACCAGGGTGGACCCCACGCGCACGCAGCAACGCCCACAATGCCGGTCGGTTGACAGAGTCAAACGCCTTGCTCAGGTCCACAAAGGCTGCATGCACCGGTGCCTGGTGCGCCCGTGCCAGCTCCATCACCCGTCCCAGTGTGAAGACGTGGTCCAGTACGCCCCTGGCTGGCCTAAAGCCGCACTGCCCTTCATGCAGACTGCCCAACAACGCAGGCCTGATCCGCTGATGTAACAGCTGCACATACACCTTGCCGCTGGTGCTCAACAGGGACAGCCCCCTGTAGTTGGTGGTGAGCAGGTGGGTGCCCGACCCCTTGTACAGGGCTGCCATCTGTGCCTGCTTCCACTCCATCGGAGCGGCTTGTGCCTCCCACACACTGGTGATCAGGTCATGGAGCAGGCAAGTGGCACTAGGGCTGGCTTTCAGCATCGCTGCCTGGACGCCATCAGCGCCTGGCGCAGTGTTGCGCAGCATGCGCGTGGCCGCTGCTACCTCTGCCAGGCTTGGGGCAGAGTCATCATTGGGCCAGGTTGGGGTGGGGCTGATGTGGTCTCCAGCGAGTGTGGCAGCCATAGTGGCACCGGCTCTTGTCACGCGCTGAGGCACTGGCTGGTCACCAGGACCCGGAGCAGCTGGCGGGGAAGGGGCTGGTGGCGCTGCTGCGTCGCGGACGCGGGCAATCTCCTCCCCACTGAGGCCTGCAGCAACTGAGCGCACCACTGACTCAGCGCTGGGGTTGGGGCCGGCCAGCTCCAACGCTGCCATTAGCCCTGGTTGCACAGCAGAGGGCACATTGAGCAGCTGCTCAAAGTGGTTGGCAAAAGCCCCTGCCACAGCTTTTTCCCCCATGCACACACCATCTGCCGTTGCAATGGCTGTAACGCCAGCGCGTTGCCTTCGTCCAGTGATGGCGTTGAGGGCCGCATACGCGGCGCGGGCGTCCTGGGGGTTGCTGAACAGCTGGTTCACCTCTGCAAGGCGGCGTTACAGGTACAGGGAAGTGTCTGCACGTTGGGCCCTGCGCACAGCCCGCTTCCACTGCTTGTGCTGCTCATGCACCGCCTCACGACGGCGTTGCCAGGCGTCAACTGCAGCCGGGTCAGCGGGGGGCTGACCATCTCGCAGGGAGGCCCACAGCCTGAAGCACCTGGCCTTCTTGGCCGCCATGGCGATGGTGGTGGCAGAGGGGGTGGGGGTGGTCGAGGTCCTGGGGGGGGCAGGTATGGCAGCCTGGGCAGCTTCAGTGAGAACAGCGCGGGTGGCAGCCCACCTAGCTTCCACATCGGTGCCAGCGGCTGAGGAGACGCGGCGCCCGCCACCGCCGTGTTGTACGCCTCCGCGACGTCGGGGTCGGTGTAGAGCAGGCCGGCATTGAAGCGGGGTACGCGCGCAGCCGGTCTGCCGGCCGCCCTCAGCCGCAGCTTGACATCACAGACAACCATGGAGTGGTCTGTGTCATGTGAGACAGCTGCCGGGGCTGCCATGGCACGCACCACGGATGAGGCAAAACGCTGGCTCACCATGACGTAGGGGACAGAGGTGGGGACAGAGGTGCCCCAAGCCACTTGTGCTCATGAATCTGGCTTGACACAAGCTGCAGCTGGCTCTGTGTGCGCCTATGCAACAAACCTATGCATTTGGAGGCTGATGAAACCATGCAGGCATGCCCATGCAGCGGTGCAGCACGGCCCATGCAAGTAGCACACAGCCTGTGTATGCTTGCATGCAGGCTATTGCTGCCTTACTGCACAGCTCTCCATGCATAAATGCAAAACAATGCATACGTGCGCGCATGTAGCTGGTACTATGTGTACACAGCTCAAAGACATGGGGTGATGCTGCGCTCAAGCCACACGCCAGTTGCTGCCAAATGATGGTGTTTGATGAGGCTTTGGTTGGGGAGAAGTCTGCCTGGGCTCACATCTGGCATGCACGGTGTTGTCACTGATGGGTAGTTCAAGTACCATACATCAGGTACTTCTGTTGGGTGCTGGCAGCAGTGCCTGGTTGCCATCCGTAACACATTTGTGCCATGCAGCCCCTCCAACACACAAGCCCCCAGCCCCCTGCAGCACACAGCTTGCATGTGCAAGCATCCTTCAGGGCGCGCCCGGGCATGCAAGCGTGTCACCAAGGCATTGCGTCGCATGCGTTTTTCTTATGATTTTGGTGGGTCGCCGACCCAGCCATATGCAGTGCCACTGAGTAGGTGGGGTCAGGCAAGCTGCTTCAGCATGTGGTGCTGGCTCATCTCTATCAGAAATGTGCGCGAGCGATGCCATGCGGCATATGGCTGGCCCATGTGCATGCATTGTTTGCCACCCCTGTGCCTCAACTTCGGCACAGACCCAGGGCAGCGTCCTGACGCATGACCTGCTGCATTGCTGTACCGGGCTTTTGGATGGGTGTGCAGTTTGGTGGCGCTCCATGGCCAGCTGCTGCCAAGAGCATACAGAATGACTCGACGTGGACCTACGGAGCTGTGTATTGACGAATTAATAGGTTCGCGGTCGTCGAAAAAGCCTGGCGAGACAAACTCTCACACCGAGACACGGACCTGATGCATGGTAGTTGGGGACAGAGGCTCCAAGCCACTTGCGCTCATGAATCTGGCTTGGCACAAGCTGCAACTGGCTCTGTGTGCGCCTATGCAACAAACCTATGCATTTGGAGGCTGATGCAACCATGCAGGCATGCCCATGCAGCGGTGCAGCACGGCCCATGCAAGTAGCACACAGCCTGTGTATGCTTGCATGCAGACTATTGCTGCCTTCATGCACAGCTCCACATGCAAGCTGTCACACCCCTGGGTCCAAACACTAGAAAGAGGGGCAAGGGTGTGACAGCCCAATACCGCAATTGTCCGAACCACCGCTGCTGCCTGGTGCTCGGCATCATGCCATCACCCAGCTCGGTTTGCACTTGCGCAGCCTGCTGTCACACCCCTGGGTCCAAAACTCATAAAGAGATGCAGGGGTGTGACAGCTCAACCCCCCAACCGCGTGCATGGCGTATCAAGCACACCCTGATGCATGGGCGCATTGTTTCCAGCTGTCCAGCTTGCTCAAGTACACACAACGCCTGAGCGCTTAGGGCAGTATATATTGTTTTAAGCTACTATATTATATGTTTTGCCAGGTACCTTAGCCCCAAACTGCATGGCACCTTCACAATCTATGTCAGCCACCTCAAACCAGGGCAGGGCTCATATGTATTACAACAGAAGAATTTAGTAGGTTCGCGGGTCTTGAAATCGAAAGGTTTCATGGGCCAAGGGGATGCGTGATGCGGAATGACCTCAACTCCACGACTCCACCTGCACCTGCATCTTTAGTCGCCTGCAGAGAGCACATAACAATCGCAGACTGATGCAAAGCAGACAGGCAGCAAGCATAGGGAGCTTCGAGTGGGTGATCTGGGGCGCTGCATAAGGACCTGCCTCCGAAGCAAGGATTTAGGTGAGCATGGGAGCGCTTCCTGAACAGGGGCAAAACATTAGATGTGCTGAAATTCGCACTTCGCGGACCCAAGCGCCTAGCATTGTCCGGAAGTGCATTCGCGAACCTTTCCGGAAGTCGCAAACCAATGTCATGGTGCCAGGGTGCATGAAAGGGCCCATGCAGGATAGGACGACCAGTGACCTGCATGGCCCGACACCTAGCTGCCATGCTTCCACAGCAAAGCACATGTGGCCGGCCTGGGTGCCCTGAGCCCCTGGGTGCACTGCCTGTTGTTGCCGCATGGGGAGGGGCATGGTCATGCAGGCAGCCAGGCATTCAGGGATTCAGGTATCCTGATGTCTTTTTGTTTCCCATGCCATGCTTGCCTGTGCAGATGCCGCCTTTCGTGACCCTCGTGAAGGGCGGGGTGTCCTACCCCTTCCTCCTCCATGACTATGATGAAGCCAAAGGGGGAGGGCGGCTAAACAAGGCATCCACCCTGGAAGAGCTCAAGCTGGCCACCCTTAAGATCAAGTACGAGGGGATACCTGGGTTCGTACCGGTGTCCTTTGACACAGATGGTTTCAGCTGCGAGCGCATCATGGACAATGCAACATACGAGGTGTCGGGGGAAGGTGAGAGAACAGGATGGTGGCGCACGGTGCAAACCGTACTTGCTGCTTGTGCACTTTGATGACCGCTGTTGCGCCCTGCACTGTACTCAGCATGTTTGCCCCAGTGATGCGCCAACCA
>BDCZ01000336.1:37892-51356 GCA_001662365.1 Chlamydomonas applanata | reverse complement strand
GATGAACATCTGCTAGGCCGAGCTCATGACGCTTCAACATGAACCTGCGCCTTGTCGTCTCGCAGGCACATGCTGGCTGTGGCACTGGTGTGCGAGCTGCGCAAGGAGCAGGAGCAGTGGAAGGAGTTGCTGCTGCTGGATGGCCACACGCCCATGAGCAAGCTCGTCACCGCTGTGCAGCAGGTGCACGAGCCTGAGCTCAGGGCATTCCTGCAGGACTTGTTGACACTCGCACAGCCTCCACCAGCCACAGCCACAGCCGAGCCCCACGCAGTGCCTGGCCCTCTGTGATGCTGCACCGATTGGTTGAGTAGGCCACTGTCCGGCCTTGCTGAGTATGCTGCTCCAGGATGGGTCATGCACAGCTGGGACAAGCCAGCAGCACCCCGCAGGCGGGTGCCATGGCAGGGGCAGGGGCAGGGGGGGCCTGAGCAGCCAACAGCAGCCAGGTGCATGGCCTCCATGGGCCTCCAGCCTGGTTGGGGAGGGGGGGCTAGGTGGGGTGGCTGGGGGCAGCCTGTGGGTCTGACTGGCCACCACGTAGTGCTGGCACCCATCACAGAGCATGCATCACCAGCTGTGCTAGATAACCAGGCCATACGGGCAGCTCAGGGGGACCCTGCAGTGCAATCGCTTCAAGCATCACCTGTACGGCGGTGACAGCAACTGCAGCACCATCAGGCGATGGTAGTAGCGAGACCACACACACGCAGCGGTTGGCGGCCAGCAGTTGGGACCAAGGGTACCAAAGGTGAGCAAGGGCCTGAGCCTGATGGTGTTGCAGGGCCTGGCCAAGTGGGCTGCCACCAGGCTTGGCTACACGCAGTTGGGGCCAGCCAGTGGTGTAGACGGACTGGCAGCTGCAGGCAGCATCAATGGGGAGGGGTTGCTAGATGAGGTGGCTGGGAGCAGCCTGGCTGGGTTGCACGGGCACCACGCACACATCACAGGGCATGCACCGCCAACAGAGTGGTGTTGGCCAGTTGCAAGTGCAGCGGGGAGTGAGCAGCGGGGAGCTGTGCTGCAGCAGACAAGAGGCTCTGTCTGGAGCATGCAGGGGGCTTGAATGGATGCAATAACAGGGCTGGTAACGGTCCTGCTGTACAGTGTGATCTGATCAATAAGCAAGGACAGGCATGTACCTACGGCATACAACTGTAAATGTTTGTGGCTAGCTGTGGTAGTGCTAGCAGACCATCAGGCAATGAGCTTGGGAGGAGCTCACCAACACAGCAAGCTACGCACAACGTGTCTGGCCTACAATCGATTCACGCTGTGCACAACATTGTGAGGGAATGGCTGCACGCTGGCTATGACATCACCTGCATTCAGGAGACATGGATTGGTGCTAGGGGTGTGCACAGAGCAGCAAGCCGCCATGTGGTTTAGACATGCCACCAATGCTCACAGCGTGCTGCCCTACACCATTCACTGTGCCCACAATTCCCAGTGTGCTGAGCACCTAGGAGTCCATGGGGTGGCCATCCTTATCCTCCCCTGTGGGGACCTCGGCAGTGCCACCATAGGCACCGTCCTGCTCCTCCAAGTTCTCATCGTAATCATATGTAGTACATTCACCAAGGGGCCAGCAGGCTTGTGAGGCACAGTGCTGACAGGCGTGCCCTGCCTGGATACCCTGGCAGAGTGTTGTGGTGTGTGTGGGACGCATGCCAGCTCTCAATTTGTGCAGGTTTGAGTGCAAACGCAACAACACATGGTACTTTAAGAGCCAGATGCGTGGCACTTGGTGGACAGACCAGCCCCATGCCCCATGCATCCAGCTCTGCACACACTGCAGCCGCTCTGCCTGCTTCTATGTAACCTTTTGGTGCACAATGGCAGCAATGCAGCCACGCAGGGCCACAGGCGCACCCATGCGGCGGGTGCATGACAGCCCATGCCAGCCAGCTCAGCTTGCACATGCTTGCATGCACACTATTGCTGCCCTTCTGCACAGCTCTCCAACAGATACAGACATGCACGCTCTGCCCATGCTTGCATGATCAGACTGGTGTGCTGGGCCTGGGTACGTGTGGTACTTCATTTGTTGGTTGATATACTGACTTTCTGAGACCGATATCAGTCGCTGTGCAGTGTATGCATACCACCTTGATCAAACAAATGCTAACAAGGAAAGCCTGTAATTCGTGTTTGATGCAGGAGACAAAATCATGCCAGTGCCTGGCACTTGATGTACCCGATGCTTGGTACTTTCACTGATACAGGTCTGAGTGCGTATGGCCCTAAAATATGCATGCAATACCTGCACTGATTACTGTTGCCAGGCTGCCAGTTGCTGCCTGCCATGTTCCACTTCCAAGTTTGAAGTGGCTCGCACATGTGGTGTGCATAGTTACACGCATACCAGCTGCGGCAGGCTTCGAGGGATCCAGGGGCACACGGCGCCCTGTTGCTAGCTGCACACAGCCCTCGACTGCAACTGCTGCAACTGCTGCAGGCATTCAGGGATCAAAACAAACAAAAAAAGCTTGAAATGTCCACAATGCCATGTCAACAATGCCATCCAACGCACATCTGCAAGCCAACGTTCCCAAAGGCACAGATGGTTGACGGGCCAGGCGGGCAGCACACGGCGTGCCGCACCCCGCCGGCTGCAGCGGCAGCCCCTGGGCCGCGCTGAGTGCTGTGCAGCACGCTTTGCTGCTCCAGGCATTCAGGGCTCTAGAAGGCCCATTACATAAGAGCATCTCATGCTGTGTGCGCGCCCCGAGGGACACGAGGGACACCCAGGGACAGCCCCGCCACATACTCGTCCTAACCATTTGATACCCCTTCGATTGCTGGCTACTGGTTTACCGGCTAGCTGTCCCTCCCTGTCCCTCCTGTCCCTCTAAAGAAATTTAAGAGTATAACAAGACTGACTCCACGCTCTCCTTGAAAAAACCTGCGTCCCAGCCATGCCCCTCCCAGGGACACCCACCCCTTTGATAAATGGGGGTGGGGGTGCGGGCAGCCGGGCAGAGAGGGGAAGGGAGGGGGAGCCTTTTCACACACCAAATACACCACGTCGCCCCGCCCAGCCCCCAAACGCGTCCTCTTCCACCTCTGCAGACTGCACTAACGCTGGGCCGCGCCAGACGTGACGGGCTAGGCGGGGGGCACACGGCGTGCCGCACCCCGCCGGCAGCAGCGGCCAGCCCCTGGGCCGCGCTGAATGCTGTGCAGCTAGTGCAGCGCCATCTGCTGCTCCAGGCATTCAAGGATCCAGGGCTGTGCATCTGCACGGTGACGGGCCAGGCGGGGGGCACACGGCGTGCCGCACCCCGCCGGCAGCAGCGGCCAGCCCCTGGGCCGCGCGGGAGTGCTGTGCAGCGCGCTCTGCTGCTCCAGGCATTCAGGGATCCAGGGGCCTATGATTGTGACAAGAGATCACAAGCATGAGCCATGCATTGCCTGAAGCATGATGATGGATGCACACAGCACACAGCAGCGCAAGGCATGGGATGTTCAGGGATTCAGGTATACAGGTGCAATGTTGTTGTTGCTGCAGTGCATCTGCAGGCTTGTCAGCCTGTTCTGTGTATGCGATGCGGCAGCACACAGCCACACCATGCATGCACTGTCAAATGTTGCCTGCAATGCTGCCTGTCCAGTGCTGCCTGCATAGATCTGCCTCCAGTCACGCTGATGCACATGCATGCTAGCCCATGCATGCATGTTGGATGTATGTGCATCAGCTTGGCAGGTGTCACGCACATTGGTGGCATGGTACCCCACAATGGTGGGAGGAGCATTTTTGCCAGGGACCGACTTTGCGTGCTTTTCCAGAAACTTGTCAAAGCTCTCCCAGTACGCGTCCTCGTTATACAAGACCAGTAGATAGCTGTGTTCGTCGTCCATGGTGCCTGCAACATGCAAACAAGTTGCAAACTGGTATTGTGCTTGCACTCCGGATCACGAACCAGTGTATGGATCGTGCATGCGTTACATTTAGCGCCAGGCAAGCTAAAACACTACTCGGTCACCTTGAAAAGTTTAAATCCGTTAAAACCCTAGGTGGTGAAAAGAGGGTGTTACAGGATGAAGACAACGAAGACAAAATGCTATGCCGTGTTCCTTTGTCGCAATGCCTTCTGGGTCGCGGGGGTCACTTCGGCGTCACTTTTATGGCTCACCAAGTGCCCAACAATGGATCTCGTTCGCTAGTCTGGTCCTCGGCACCATCTTAAAGGCTTTCGAACACATTTCCGACGAACAATTGCCTCACGTAAGCCAACTGTGAATATGCTCATGCAAACCCCATCACATGCGTTCGGCCCGTAAACCAAGGAGCCTGCTGTGCGCTTGTTGGCTCATGTGCTTAGGGGAGGCAGTGCGGTGATCCAACTTCATGGGGAACCCCTGACCAGCTGCAACAGGTAAGTGCATTATGCTGTGTAGTAGGTGCCTAGCTGGATGTGGAGCTACGGGTGTTGCATGCCATGGTGGTCCTGGTCCCACACCCCATGCGGCCATGCGTTGCAGACACCTGTCTCCAGTCTCCCACACCCCATGCGGCCATGCGCTGGAGACACCTGTCTCCAGTCTCCCACACCCCATGCGGCCATGCGCTGGAAACACCTGTCTCCAGTCTCCCACACCCCATGCGGCCATGCGCTGGAGACACCTGTCTCCAGTCTCCCACACCCCATGCGGGCGCGCCGGCGTCAGTGCGGGGCCCTGCGCCTGCAGGCAGCGGCGCAGCCCGCAGCGCCCAGGCGCACAGCGGGGATGGGGGCGCGCCGGCGTCAGTGCGGGGCCTCATGGACGTTGATGTTCATGTCGTCATTTGGCGCTCCTGGACGTTGATGTTCATGTCGGCTCATGGACGCTCGCATGTGCCCGCAGAGCGGAGGCGTTCAGACAAAGCGCGCCGTCTCAATGCATAAGACGCACAGCGCGCCCTGACAGAACATCCCACCCACGCGCGTAGGTAGGTGCACGCACTCATATGCACGTGCACATGCGTGCGGTCAAAACGCCATGAGGGCGTTCACGCAGCGTCAGAGCGTATCACTAGTGCATGGGTGCATGGCGTGGGTGCATGGCATGGGCACATGGCATGGCCGGGTTTGTATGTCATCTGCATTGCAGCCAGCATCAACAGGTGGCATGTGTGCGGTGTGCGTGCAAGCAGGGATTATGGACAACACACCACACCAGGATCCTGCGACGGAGCGGGCATACCTGGCTACTTTTGGTTGTTCGAAGACCTCGTACGGCTCGAGGTGGGCTAGATTACCATTGTAGAGCTCAGGCCATACGATGGTGGGTAGCACACCCAGGGAATGGGTCAGTCCATGTTTTTTCGCATCTTTGCTTGCAGGTGCAGCTCGCAACGCCCATCGTGCCCCATGTCAGCACAGTGGCTGCCGGCGTTCATGCTTACAGCCTGGGCATGCAACATGCACACCGCCTGGGACAGAGCCGGGGGGAGAGTGTTGCTTACTCAGCAGAAATCATTGATGCAGACGGGCGGAAGCGCACTCTGCATGTCATGGTGCCTCCCAAGTTTGACAGCATCACAGGGGACCCTGTGCCAACATGCGAACCAGTGCGTGACCCGTGGAGCACCAAGTATAGCCCAAAATGGGAGTGGTTCTGGAGGCTGCAAGGTACTCGCGATGGCGAGCAGGTGGGCGCATAGAAGTTGGGGCTGTGCAGCATTTACAGGAAGGCGACTCACTGCGATTGGCCATGGTTCCCTGACTTGCAATGCGTACTGCAGATGTCTGTACACCAGGGTCTAGGATATGACAAGGAAAAGGAGAAGGCCTACAATGCTCAGGACAAACCGAAATGGTTTGTTGAGCTCCACAGGCGCTTCAAAGCAGGGCAGAAGGCCTTCCAGAGGCGCAATCAACAGTCAGCTGCAACCCTGACAGATGTGGGGTCCCTGCCTACTCGCAGCTCAACCGGCAAACGTGTACGCAGGTGCGATGCATTGATGGCGCATGCTCCAAGCTTGCATGGTCTCAAAATCACAGGCAAGCACTCTCGTAAAGCTTGCTGATTTGCTCTCTGTCGCAGTGTTCCAAGGGATGGCATGGGTGAGGCAGGTGCTGAGGTGTCCAGCAGAGGGACAAAGCGCGCTTGCAGGTGTGTGAGCTTGTGCAGTCTGATCCAAGTCGGTTTGCTCTGCTGCGACACAATTATTTTGCGTATATCATGCTGGTTCTCATTTCTCTTCTCTCTTCGCGTCACCATGCAGGTCATCACTCCTGCTGGTTTCTGCCGGGGCCCCTCGTGTACCCACTGTGGCCTATGTGAGCGGTGCAGAGCCACTGGCCAGCAGTGCCAAGGGGGCCAGCTCTGTGCAGCCCAACACAGCGCCCGATGATGCAGCCATCAGCGACCAGGCACGCAGCGCGGGCGAGGGTGGTGCTGCAGTTGGGCCGCGCTCTGTGCCCGCACCCAGCAGCGCTGCCCGCAGCGGCCAGGTGCACAGCGGGGACGGGGGTGCTGCTGCGTCTGGCCAGGCGGGCATGCCTGCGCCCAGCAGCGCTGCCCTCAGCGGCCAGGCGCACAGCAGGGGTGTGCGCGCAGCTGCGTCCGTCCAGGACGCCAGCCCTGCGCCCCGCGGTGCTGGTGTCAGCAGCCAGGCGCACAGCGCAGGCGTGGGCGCAGCTGCGTCTGGCCAGGGCGGCAGCTCAGCGCCCGGCGGTGCTGGCGTCAGCGGCCAGGCGCACAGCGGGGGCGTGCGTGCTGCTGCGTCCGGCCAGCGCGGCAGCCCAGCGCCCCACGGTGCTGGCGTCAGCGGGCAGGCGCACAGAGGGGACGGGGGTGCTGCTGCGTCCGGCCAGGGCGGCAGCCCAGCGCCCCGCGGTGCCGGCGTCAGCGGCCAGGCGCACAGCGCGGGCGTGCATGCTGCTGCGTCCGGCCTGGGCGGCAGCCCAGCACCCAGCGGTGCAGCTGCCAGCACCCTGGCACACAGCGCGGCCGGGGGCATGGGCGGTGTCGCTTCTGCTGCTCAATCCCAGGTCAGCGTGGGCGGTGCACCTGTCGCGCCAGACCCTGCAGCTGATCAGTTGGGGCATGGCGCAGCCGGGGAAGGCGCAGCCTGGGATGCTGACCCCGTTGCCAACGGGCATCCTCCAGCGGCTGCTCAGGGCGGGCCGGTGTTGCGACGCGGCAACAGGGAACGGCGCGCCCGGTTCATGAACCTGAATGACGAGGCCATGTTTGCAGAGCTTGCAGCAGCTGTGCATCTTGTGCAAGCACAGGACAGAAGGCGTGCGGCTGAGGATGAGGTGGATCAGAGCACCAGCAGCAGCAACAGTGCTGATTCACGCCAGGCACTGGGCGTGCGTGCTTGGCGCATGATTGGCAGGCTGGACCAGGGCACAGCTGCTAAGGACGTCGCAACACTGCGTGGCCTCAGCGCCCAGGACATTGAGATGGAAGCTCTGGCTGCTGGCAGCTCCAGTGAGAGGGCTGCTGCACACCTATTGGCAGAACTTGTGAGGGCTTGGAAAGAGAAGGTCCGTTCTGAACGTGAGGCACTGGCCGCAGAGCGGGCTGCACTGGCTGCAGAGAAGGAGGCTCTGCGGGCAGAGAAGGCTACATGGTCACCATTTGACATCGTCCGGCAGCTCATTGCTGACGAGGCAGCAAACAACGAGCCCAACGAGGCAGACAGCCAGCTGCCAGAGTATGCGTTTGTGCCTGACGATATGTAATGGCGTAGACGTCTCAGCTGGGGGGGTGCGTGTGCACTGCAGCGTCCCTGTGCTGTGGCCTTCTTCACCACGGAGGTTGAGGGCAGCGAGGCGCAATGCACCAGGCGTGCACTCGCTGCTGCCCTGGATTAATGGTGGCGTGCATGGGGCTGGGGGGTTGGGGGCACTGTGTGCACGGCGGCAGCGCCTAAGGCGCGCACGCGTTGCTGTCGGTGCAGTGGTGCTGGGCGCGCGCTGGGGCGAGTGTTTGGTGGCCCCGCTGGTTTGGATGCTGATGGGCTGGGGGCGGGCGCGCCAACTGGGGCTGGGGTGTGGTGCTGTGGCTTCCCTGTTTTTGTTGAGCTGTGCAGTTTTTGTTGCGGCCCAACAGTTCTTGTTGGCAGGCTTGTCTCTGTCAAACGCTGTGCTGAGTGTGCTGATGGTAACCACAACAAGCTCTGTGTAACACATCGATTCAGTGCCAACCGTTTCTGATGTGTTACACTGTTGCCTGCCATCTTCTATAGTTCTACACTCAATTCTGCCTACTGCAAGAAAAGCAGCGCCATGGCCGCTCATCACAGTGCTGGGGGCTGCCTGACACACTCTGACACGGCTCTCCAGTCTACAGGCCCAATCACCCCACAAAAAAACACTCAACCAACCCAACTCCCTGTCAAGGCATCGCCACTTTTCACCCCAAAGACTGGAAAACTGTGTCAGGCTGTGTCACCTCGCCACAAGACTGAAAACCAGTGTCAGGGTTGCCTCCAGAAACCAAAGCTGCAGCCCAGGTGCTGGCAAAACCACCCAGCTGCATGGACTGCTTGCAGAGCGGGCTCACCCACGACCCACAGCACACCTGGGGGGCCCGCTGCAAACACCCCGAGCCGCAACAAGCGTCCAACTCCGTGTGGGCGGGCCCTCGGGACGCAACACAGCAGCTGCTAGTTGCTGGCAGCAGGCGGCGTGAACATCGGTTTTAATATAAGGGAAACACCGGTGGGTCTTAAGAAAAGGTGTGCAGCCTGCAGGCAGCATTCTCAATCCACAATGTGCGGTAACTCACGCCGCCGTACCATGCTGTGCGCAACCTCTCACAGAGACATGGTGCCCCTGAGTTACAACTACATGACTGATCACTTCATATACACTTGTGCTGCAATGAATGGCGAAGATGAACTTGATCTGGTACGCAGAGTGGCAGACACGCAAGCGCGCGTGGTCGTTCATTTCTTGGCTGAATCAGAGTCTAACCCATGCCGATCTCAGGCTATGCTCACTGTACACGCCACATCATGATTAAAACAATGTTGGCACAGGGAGAATGCATTCTTTGTGGGCTGATTTGGGCGGGCCATGCCAATGCCTGGTCATTCGTAGTACCCAATGTCTGGTACTTTCATTGATACACAGACACACTGCCCCTGGCCCTGACAACTGCCTACGCTGCCCGCCCGTGGTTGCAATGATAAGATTTTGGGTGATTTTAGGTGGCTCCATGCACATGTTACATTGACAGGCTGGATGAGAAATGGCCTGCATAAGCTCACAGAATCCATGCGCACACCACAACCACAGAGCCCAATGTATCACAGTTGGGTGCACATGGCGTGCCACACCCTGCCACTGTTGTAGCTGCTGCCTGCACACAGCTTGCGACAGGCGCGCGCCCGTTGCGCTGCGCATGGTGGCTGCTGCTGCTGTCATTCAGGCAGGGACCCAAGGAGGCGTATCGGTCGGCTGGATGGCCAGCCAGGGCTGGGGGCACACGGCATGCTGCACCCTGCCAATGTAGCTACTGCCTGCACACAACCTGCGACAGGCGCGTGCCCGTTGCGTTGCGCATGGTGGCTGCTGCTGCTGTCATTCAGGCAGGGACCCAAGGAGGCGTATCGGTCGGCTGGATGGCCAGCCAGGGCTGGGGGCACACGGCGTGCCGCACCCTGCCACTGTGGCTGCTGGCTGCACACAGCCCGTAACTGGCGCGCGCCCGTTGCGCTGCGCATGGCTGCTGCTGCTGCTGGCAGTAAGGCAGGGACCCAGGGTGGCGTATCGGTCGGCTGGATGGCTAGCCAGTGCTGGGGACACACGGCGTGCCAAGCTCACTAGGCTAGCAAACAGTTGTGGATGTTCACGGGCAACCCCAAAAGAAGACGTCAGTAGTCGTCAGCCCCAACGCCACTGCCACCTCACTGGGGTCAACTGGGATGAACTGGGCAAGCACCTGCTGGCCTCCCTTTTTTGGCGCAGCAGCCCGTATGCCCGCCTTTTCCCGTGCGCCCCAGTACAGGAAGTGCTGGTACTCGCTGAATGTCATGTACTGCGGCACAATCTTTGCTACCAGCTGGCCGTCCTGGTCAATGCGTGTTAGTAGACGCATCTTGCCGCAGCCCAGCCTGCATTGAAGGAACTGCTCTGTGTCACCGGGCGAGGGAGACCAGCCACCCTCGCTACTGATCTTGATGCTGAAGTTGTCCTCACCATCGGACAGGTCGTTCACACAGGGCACGCAGCCCTTTTCTTTGCCCTGGGCAGCATGTGCGAGGACCCAACAGTGACACAAAGAATTAACTGCATCTTCTCAGAGCCTCTGCTGTTACATCCCGTTGTTGCGTCTTCATTGCATGCCAAAACATCTGCACCCAGACCTGGGGTAGGCGTTGTGATCATGGCATGCACTTGCCTGGTATTTGAGTGCAAACCGCTCTGCGTAGGACATGGTGTTCTTCGGCAGAGAGTAGTGTGTGCCACGAGCATAATTTGGGAACATGCGCTTGATGAGGTTGTTCAGCGCCTGGTCCTTGCAGTGCACTGTCAGCGTGAAGTACACATCAGTCACTTCCTCACCGTCAGAGTTGATCCTTACCACCTGTGTGCAACAGGAATGTCAGGTTTGTCAGCCTACTGTGCACGTGATTCAGTGGCACACAGCCACACCATGCTTGCACTGTCATAACCAATGCTGCCTGCACAGCTCTGCCTTGAGTCATGCTGTTTGCATACATTGGCATGCATAGCCTGTAGACAGGCACATGCATGCTAGCCCATGCATGCACACAGGTGGTCAGGCATGCTGGTTGTATGTGCATCAGCTTGGCAAGTGTCACGTATATTGGTGCCATGGTACCCCACAATGGTAGCAGGAGCATTACTGCCAGGGACTGGTTTTGAGTACTTTTCCAGAAATTTGCCAAAGCTCTCCCAGTGCGCTTCCTCGTTATATAGGACCAGAGAATAGTAGTACTTGTCGCCCATGGTGCCTGCTGATGCATGCAAACAAGTTGCAAACCCGGAATTGTGCGATGGATCACGACGCGGTGTTTGGATCACGCAGGTGCTGTTACACACATTATACCAGCTAAAACACTACTCGTGCACCTGTAAAAGCTCCAAGTCCGTGAAAACCCTAGCTGGTCAAGAGGCTTTCACAGCTTTTCCTAAGATAAAATTGAAATGTTGCGCCGTGTTCCTTTGTCACAGTGCTTCTGGGTTGCGGGGTTCACTTCGGCGTCACTTCGTGATCACAGGGTGCCTAACTACGTGCAGAGCTCGCTAAAATGGTGCCCGCTACCGTTTATTTGAAGCCTCTCAAAAACATTTCCGACGAACAATGCCTTCACGTAAGCCAACTGTGAATATGCTCATGCAAACACCATCACATGCGTTAGGTTCGTGAACCAATAATCTCACGCCATGGCACAATGCTGACATACACGCTTGTTTGTTGGCTCATGTTTTCAGGGCAGGCAGCGTGCTGAGGTTCATGGGGAGCCCCTGACCAGCTGGGACCAGCTACAATAGGTAAGTGTACTCTACTGTACAAGTGCCTTGTTGGAGCTGGATCCAGTGCACAGAAAGGGTGCCATTCCATGCCATGCATGCATGGCGCTTGCATGGGAGCTGAGGCGTAGATTTCTACGCCTCAGTGCCTACCCATGTCAGGTCAACGTGCAACATGTCGATTCACAGGTGCAAACCCCCAGTAGTTGAATCTTACACAGCTGTTACCGCATGCTTCAATGCACACGCGCAACCCAGCGCCAGCATGCCACAGCGCAGCATCCCACAGCGCCATGCACGTTCGCGCAGCAGCCACGTGTGCGCCCAGGACACGGGCCAGCTATGCCACCCAAACGCACGTCAGAACATTGCGTTGATCCATGTGCGAACGTTGGCGCATGACCAACACACAATGCGCATAAGAACTTTGCCACCTGTTGTCATGGTGCATGCTTGCAGGTCACCATGGCGAGCACATCACAAGAGAGCTTGGACTCGGAACAGCAAATCATACAGGAACTGGGCGTCACCTATGTGCCCGGGGTAAGTAGGAGGTCATATTGCTTTTGAATGGTGTCAGACGCAGTGCGTTCACCAACATGGTGGCCTACCTGCATTCACTGCGCAGGAATCAGGGGCCACGACCTGCACAGTGGCGCATCCACTATCCATCAACACCATGAATGGCAAAGTTGATTTGTACAAGTTCACAGTTTTGCTCAAAGAGGCATTTATCAAGGGCGCCAGGCGAGGGCAGTCATTGTGGCTGCAAGCCGAGCATACTGGCAACGATAATGTGATCGCCACGCTGCTTTTTCAAATCCCTGTGCGGATTAGCAAGAAGGGGACGCGGTACCACTACTCCGCTGATCCCAACAGCTCTCCACCCTCCAGAATTCCCGACCTCAAGGCCATGCTGGAGGTGTCGGGAAAACGAACAGTAAAGGTGACTCATTGGGGAC
This sequence comes from Chlamydomonas applanata, assembly GCA_001662365.1. Classification (NCBI taxonomy): domain Eukaryota; kingdom Viridiplantae; phylum Chlorophyta; class Chlorophyceae; order Chlamydomonadales; family Chlamydomonadaceae; genus Chlamydomonas; species Chlamydomonas applanata. The sequence continues at coordinate 38,953 of BDCZ01000336.1, read as the reverse complement.
ATAGGGTCGGCTGCAGGCTAAGAGCACGCTATCACTGCACCTGCAAAGTGATGGGCCGCAGCCTGCTTGTCACACAACCAGACAAGTGCCGATTGGAGCCAATTGGATCATGCACAAGCCATTGAGAGAAGCCCTAATATTCACGCAGGGCGCCAGCCAGGACATCACGCAGGGCGCCAGCCAGAACATGCGGCTGCATGAGGCCCTTGGTTGCCATGCAAGCGACTACAGTGATGGCGACTGGTACGATCAATTTCACAAGGATTCCGAGGCTGGCCGCCAACATCACTGCGACTACTATTCAAAACGTGCTGCCAACAAACGTGCTTTGGGAGAGCAGGACGGCAAACCCGCCACCAAGCGGCGCAAAACAAGGTGTGCCTGCTACCTAACTCTTTCTGGCAACATGCCACATGAGTTGGCATCGCACAACTTTATGCCGAATCTATGCCAGCTCACATTTGAATGTTGGTTCCCTGCTTGCAGTCCTGAGGAGGACGGGGGCGCACAGAGCAGTGGCGCGGGCGCTGGTGCTGCCCTGCAGCAGCCTGCCACTGCAGCACAGCGCGTGTCAGGCGTCCAGGCGGACGGGGTCGCGCAGGGCAGTGGCGCAGGCGCTGGTGCTGTCCTGCAGCAGCCTGCCACTGCAGCACAGCGCGTGTCAGGCGTCCAGGCGGACGGGGGCGCGCAGGGCAGTGGCTCAGGCGCTGGTGCTGCCCTGCAGCAGCCTGCCACTGCAGCACAGCGCTTGTCAAGCGTGCAGGTGGACGGGGGCGCGCAGGGCAGTGGCTCAGGCGCTGGTGCTGTCCTGCAGCAGCCTGCCACTGCAGCACAGCGCGTGTCAGGCGTCCAGGCGGACGGGGGCGCGCAGGGCAGTGGCGCAGGCGCTGGTGCTGTCCTGCAGCAGCCTGCCACTGCAGCACAGCGCGTGTCAGGCGTCCAGGCGGACGGGGTCGCGCAGGGCAGTGGCGCAGGCGCTGGTGCTGTCCTGCAGCAGCCTGCCACTGCAGCACAGCGCGTGTCAGGCGTCCAGGCGGACGGGGGCGCGCAGGGCAGTGGCT
>BDCZ01000336.1:0-32961 GCA_001662365.1 Chlamydomonas applanata | reverse complement strand
TCCCTTTTGTGCCGCAACTGTTCATGCGGGAGCCGCACATCCAGCTATTCACAGCCCCCCTTCAGCTGTCTGTCAAGTATGCCACCCGCCTGCAGCGCAAAGCGTGGCGTACGGCTGTGCGCAGGGCCCACGCCCTGTGCGCAGCCGCGGCCGTCAGCCTTGGGGAGGCGCCGCAGGACAATGCGGTACAGCTGGCAGTACGGGTGGCCCCGCGCACAGGGGTTGTGCACGTAGGGATGGTGCCGGCCAGGCCGCTCCCAGAGCCGCAGGCGATTGAGCAGATAACCACAGAAGTGGCCCGACGGTTACCACGGGTGTGGCGACTGCTATGGGATCACGATCAAAAGGAGTCATGGTGGCGGCTCCTCCTGGGGGGACGTACCTTCATCCACAGCAACGGGAACCTCCAATTAGTCAGCCACACAGCCCACTGCAGCACCACCTCACCACCAGCGAAACCTCTCCAACCCATCAGCCACCAGCAGCCCCAGCCAACATCTAGACAGTGATCGGCACTCGTCGTTCAAGGGCGCAAAGTGCATGGGCCTCTTCCTAGGCGGGACAGCAGTACCACGGTAAGTGTGGCTGCAGCAGTAAACGCTTACGCAGCTGCCAGCAGCCGGGGCCCTAGAGCCTGCGTGCTGTGTACTGGCTTGGCTGTTTGCGTGGTTCAGGGACTCCGTCCCGCTCGTGCACTGTCTCTACGGCAGGCGAGACCCTGACATGCACCTCGCCCTACTGCCTGTACTGCTGCGCCTCCGCAGCGGGCGCAACGGCACAGCGATCGGCGTCGTGCACGCGTGCGACTCCATCCGCTGCACCAAGTGTGACTTTCGAGTGATCAGCTTCAACGACCGCGCGTGGGCCCCTGACTGCGACTACCTCTTCTTCAGGAACAACTACCCAACCGACACAGAGCTTCAAGATGCGGCCGGAGCCGAACGCGTGTGCGTACTGCTGCCAGTGCTCGTGGACGGTGGTCAAAGGGGCGGACACGACGCGGGTGGACGCGTACGCCGGGGAGCTGCGATGGGTGTGCGCGGGCCACGCGTAGTGCTGTAGCCCGCGTGTTTTCCCCCCGCTTTGTTTTCCTGGGTGTGATGTGGTGTGTCGTTACCCAGACGTGCTGTGGGCATGCGGCGGGTGCGTGGAAGAGCGTGCAGGTGGTGCGTGATGCACCTCAGCCGGGGTGTGCACCTGCACCTGCTATTGGGACGTGGATGCTGCTTGTGTGGGAGGGACAGGTTTGCTGGGACGTCCCACGCAGGGAGATCCATGTGTGCAGGGAAGTTACATTCTCACAGGGTGTGCGGCATCTGGGCGGGTGATGGAGCACTTGAAGGTCAGGTCTGGCTGCTGGTGGTCGAGACATCAGATACATAGCAGGCGTTTTGCAAGCAGGCATTGTGACTTTGAGGAGATTTAGGGGGGGCTTACGCGATCGTAGAACAGTTTGCAGCTTGGGATGTATGGCAGCGGCGTGGCGCCCTGTGCCGCAGTACAAGGGGGGGGGAGGCCACAGGGCTGTAGGGGAGGCAGAGCGAGACTTGTGGTGTCTCTGCTGAACAAGTGTCTCTCTGCACAGGGGAGGCTGAGCAAGCAAAGCGGTGTCCCTGCTGGCATATCCGGCATCTTCAGGGTTCAGACCGCAGCACATCTCCAATGCAGCTGAGCTCAAGTACAGCTGCTCGAGTGCAAGGGTACCAAAAACGAAAAAGCTTACAGCAGGATTCTGATCCAAGATTGAGTTCCTTGAAAGTGTCATGCCCCTTGGTTGAGGCCGGGTTATTCGGTTGCTGCGCCTGCAGCAGAGCACGCGCGCACACAACGGCCACCAGCCAGCACGCACCACATGTGTCACCACAAACACCAACAACCAGCCAGCCAGCCCCCCTGCTCAGTGATAAACTTGCGTGATGTGTTCTAATGCATACACAGGCAGGCCCATGGCAGCTACAGCCATCCATGCCCACACCCTTCTTCGTACAGCCAGCGCCTTAAGCGCTGAATAATGTGTGACCGCTCTCACAGCATACCACCAACCGCTCGACTGATACAACACACACGTGATTTCCTCTTCAAGGCTACCTGGCCCTGCCAGCGCGGACACAGTAGATGCTCCAGCGCAGCCCAGCCCAGTCAACACCTCTCACACCTCTTCACCAATCACCAACAGAGCTGCATCAGCCCCTGCCACGCTGCAGCCCATTCCATTGCCCTCGGCACAGCACTACAGCTGTACAGCATCATCTGCAAGGCAGCACAGCAGACCACAGCGGTGCTGCGGGTTTACTCGCGGTACTTGGGCATCGACTTGAGGAACACATCCTTCTCCTCCTCACTGGGCTGAGGGCCGTCCGGGTTGGAGGGTGAGGAGGCACGGAAGCGGCGCGCGGAGCCGCAGCCTAGCGACTTGCGCGTGGACACGCCCTGCGCACACAAACGAACGGCAAATGTGTGCAGTGTCACAAAAGGGATCAGCAGAAGGCCACAAGCTGAAGCACCGGTACGGCGTCATGCGTGAGGGAGGGAGGGCGCCGTGCGCAGCTGCACGACATACGCGCAATGCACTTCGCGCTGCCATCCGCCACAAAAAAAGGGCGGCCCCTGACACTGCAGACCACAGGTGCAGCATGCATACTATCCACCCCATGCTGGGTTGCTGTGGGCAGCGTGCAAGCAGAGGCGGGCTACGCGTAGCAGCCAGGCCTGCCGCTGCTTGCATATTGTGCATGGTCCAGAGTATCATGACGTCTCACCGTAACGGGGTTCACGCCATCCGCGTACTTGCACAGCGCGATCTGCTGCGTCTTGTCAACCAGCGCGTTGGTGAAGTCAGCGCTGCGCATGTTGGTGGAAGATCAGGGCAGCACGTCAGCAGGAAGCACGCCAGCATGAAGCAAGCCTCCCTCCTGACCAGCCCTCCCCAACAGGCCCAAGCTGGCACCAGCAACCCTGCAACACAACCCTGGAGCCTCACTGCCCTGCTTCTACAGGTTGTACAGACCGCACACACGGTCCGCACATCAAGGGAAGACAGGACTGCACCGTGTGCACGCAAGCCGATCAGGTGGCCAGCAGCACACCTCACACCCACCCGAAGATGTCAGCACCGCCCAGGTCCGAGCGCGTGAGCACTGCACGCTGCAGGTTGGCGTTGCGCAGGATGGCCTCGTTGATGACTGCACGGTCCATCAGGGTGTCGGACAGGTTTGCGTTCGTGAAGTCGGCCTTGTACACGACCTGTGGGGCGAGCATGTGTGGGGCAGCAGGACATGTGCACCACAGCCTGTGTCAGTCAGGCAGACGGCATGGCGCGTGTGGTCTGGGGCAGACATACAGTACATACTACACCAGCTCATATGCACCGAAGTCAGCACATACATCACTATTCCAAATGCGCACACTGCACCTCACACACTACAGAACTTGCACTACACCGCAGCCAGAGAAGCAGCAGTACGCACCGCCTTGATGAAGTACGCCCCCTGCAGGTTGGTGTTGACAAACTTTGCCTTCTTGGCTGAGGTGGAGGTGAAGTTGGAACGGCGCAGGTCCTGGTTGGACAGGTCCTGGCCATCAATGGTCATCTCACCTGAGAGGAACCACCACAGGAGTGTGATGTCATGAGTGATGTCATGATTTCATTGCGTCATGTCAGCTCAATCATGCATCCACTGAGTTCAGGTTGTGTAGCGCGAGCTTGATTCACATGGTGAATGCGTGATGGGGTGTGAAGCCCTCCTGACCTGACAAGTGCAACTCGGCCAACAGCCCAAGGCATGGCCAGACCGCAGGATGCAGTCATGGGTGTGGGAGGCAGACTGTGAGGCTGCCATGATGCAGGGCGGTGGCGAGCTTGCTGGTGCTGTCAGGGCAAAACAAATGTGGCTGCATGCAGACAAGGGTACATATCAGGGCATGGACACCATGGTGCATGCTTGCCCAGGTCGCCTGTGGACCACATGCACCCACGCTGCGCTATTCACCGAACTGCTGCGCAGTGCCGTTGCCGAACTCCACGGGTTGCTCGTCTGCGATCATGGCAAGATGGTGCAGATCTCTGCTCAGGATGGGGCCCTGATGATGTGGCCATAGGACGGTCACGAAAAGCGGAACCGACACTGGCAGGCTGGCCCTCGATCGCTATTTCAAAGGCGTTCACTCACACTCAAAGCGGTTCAGGTCCGCAAAGCTGGGCCCCACCATAAGGGCAACCGAAGTCGCAACCACGCCGGCCGTGGTGGCCACCTTGCTCAAAATATTGTTGTTGCCATTGCTGTTGGCCTTCGCCACAACGTGGAGGCGAGAGGTCCTGGCAGCGCGGGCGGGAGCAACGGTGGAGACGCGACCGGCCAGCATTTTCCAGATATGTGAAAAGAACAGGAATGTGGCAAAAGGCTGAAGGATGTTCACATGTCAAGCACGTCACTCCAGGGTCACACGAAACGCGAGGTCGCAGGAGGTCCTGGCACACGCTGGCACATTACCTTTGTACACGGACATGTTCTGGCATCACATCTCTCCGATCTGTTTAGCACCATGCAAGGGCAAGCTGGGTGCTGCCGAGCACGGCCTGTTGCAGTTGTAACATCAGGATGCCCATCAGGATCAGCTGTATGGCAACTCCAGTCCTGGTACAGTGTGCAACGCGCGCATCATGCAACATGCAAGCTTGCATGCTGGTCTGTTGTGTCAGTCTGGACGACTCAGGCTCCCCATGTTGCGCTGGTGCGCATGTGTGCAGCTAACACACGCTCATCCTTGCCCCATTGATCCTCACGCATGGCTCGGTCCGAAACCATGCAAGGTGCTCTGCGCCTCTGCTAGCTCGCTGCAGACCCTGCACTTGAGCATGCACCTGCCATGTGTAATGTGTGTATTTGTAAGCTGCAAGCCACGAGGACGCATCCCTCTCACATCCCAATGTACACCTGAACCCTGTGCGTGCGTCTGCTAGATCACTGCATTGACTCATTTTCAACCTGCATCTGCATTAGTGGCACGATCAGCAGCACCTGTTCAACCGTGAAAAATGATATGAAAACACCTTCAGTTGCTCGTCTAGCTCTGGCTTTCTATTCTAGGCAGCATGCCGGCTGCAAAGCTTGACTAAGGCTAACGCCAGGGTCTAAAAATGCATGCGTTGTGTGTCCATGCAGGCAAGGGTCAGCATGCGTGCTGTCCTGCCCCCAACCTCCATGCCAGCGCACAGCAGCCTGGACCCAATCGAATGCAACAGCGAGCATGCAGCAAATGTTTTCAAACTTCCAATCAAAGATAGATTTTACCTTTCCACTTCATGACAACTTCAGCACCTAGCCGCCAGCCAGGGGTCCCATGCGCACGACTGTGTAAAATATATGCGCACTTCTACCTTTAGCCTCCCGTGACTCAACTCATCTCTGGCGCTGGGCCGTACGTGCTGTACTGCAGACGTGCTGTACTGCAGTTGTATGTCCGGCATGCTTTGGATGTTCACATATCACCTGCGTGCTCTGTTGTTTTCTTTCCACGCAGCACAGCATGGACCACCCACAGCTTGCGCAGTGCATCAGCTCGCTCCAAAAACGTTTCGGCAGTACTTCAGTGATTTGTTCTTCAGTGCTCGACCATTTGTAATCACAGTGGCTTTCTGGACTTGATTGGGCCAGGCGGGTGCATGGCAGCAGGCAAGCCGTCACACCATTCAACCCTGCATGTGGCCATGGCCGCGCTCCATGAGCACAGCAGGAGTGACTGCAGCCATCGCAGTGGTCAGCGCGCCCTGAGCTGGGCAGATGGCATCCACTGAGCAGATGCCTGCTGGACTGCCATCAGGCTGCCGCACACTCGGGCACTTCCTGCGCGCACAGGCGATACAAGAAGAGGTAGACCGGCACCATGTTGGACCCATCCGAGTCGTCGACCTCACAACAACAGGCACGAGACAGTGATGGTGCGAGGGCACAAGAGGCACATGTCTTGCGGCATCTTGTGTAACGAGCACGTGCTGTCACAAGGGACTAGGCAGCACAGCAGCAGAGAAGCTGCTGCACAACTCCTGGCATTTGGCTGGTCTGTTCATATCCTCACAACAGCACATGCTGGGGGTCACTAGGCCAGGCAGCCTTAAGGAGCATCAGGGAGCTGCAGGTGATCACCTACCACCACACAAGTGACATGCAGCCCTCGTCCTCGTGAGACAGCACATGGCAGTGCAGCACGCTGAAGCGGTCCTCACACCATGCATTCAGCTGAGCAAAACTGTCCATCTGTAGCGCATTGTACTGCCTGCGGTGGGAGGCAAGGCGGTACATACAACCGCGTTATCAACAAAGAGAAAGGCGCTTGGCGCATGGCGTGCGGCTGGAGTGCTGCTGGGGGGACGTACACACAGCATTTGCCCCGATTGGATGATTGCCCCGGATGAATACCGTAGCCTTAAATGAATGACCATCACACCAGCTCCCACACTCACTGCAGGTACGTGCGTGAGATCTGCTCCAGGGTCTGCTTGTTGCTGGTGGCAAAGTCGGGAGGCACAGGGGGGAAGGCGGTGCCACGGAAAGCCGTGGGAACCTGAGAGCACCGTGTACACAGCCAAAGCACACAGTTCATCTGCTTCTGCCAATCAATGGGGAGTGGGGTGCGGCCTGGGATTGGGAGTGATGTATGTGATGTCATTGCCTCGTCACATCCTATGTCGCCAGCGGCACTTCTGGCCGAGGATTTGAAACGGCCAGTTTGGCGCGGCAACGCGCCTCCGCAGACACGGCAGACATGCACGCTTCATGTGCCTCTGCTGAACATTCTCAGGACAAACGCGACACGAACGCGCGCACGCAACGCACATTGTCGCAAGTGGTGTCCGCCGCCGTGTCACACTGGCAGGGTGGCACGTATACCGTGTCATACCAATCCTTGGCCTGTGGGGTGATGGCCATGTGAAAGGTGGAAGCCAGGTCAAATCAAATCATAAAACATCAAACCCTGTCACAGCAGCAGGTGACTGTGTGGACAGTGTCAGCTCACAGCTGTGCGCCAGTACATCCAACCAGCAGGGTGTCAGGATCAGGAACTGGCGCCAATGGGACAGATAGAGCAGAGGCCAGAAGGTGCAGAAGCCAGGCCCATGGCTCCATGCACACAGCGACTCACGAGCCAAAAGTTGGTGGCCACTCCATTTCTTGCCAAGCAGCTAGGGGTCTCCTGCAGCTGCACCGGGGTCTCATGGAGGTGGAAGGGGTGGAAGGAGTGACCACGGTAGTGCCACCTCTGACCAGAGCCCTGTGTGATGCAAATGACTGAGACATCCAGTACAAGAAAGGTACGGGTGAGGAAAGAGTGAGAGCAGGTGGGGTGAGGGCCACTCGCCAAAAATTGAGGCAGGGAAAGGAGGAGCCTGTGCCCTAGCCATGAGCATGCAGCCCCGGCCCATGATCCTCCATGACTGTGACACACCACAAGCCAGCCATCACGCCTAAATCAAAACGCCCTCCGTGAGTCACACACCTCCGTCACCAAACAGCCTGCCGTTGACATTGCAGAAGCCTCCTCCCATCGTGTTGACCAGGTTCACGCACTGCGTCTGTTGCTGAGGCAGCTGCAGCGTGCGCCGGGTGTCCGTGTACTCAAAGAGCTCGAGCCGTGTGCGGCACGCCTGCGCTCATGAATAGTTGCACAGTAGGAAACACAATGATTGGTGTGTGTGATCAATGGGCCAACGCTCTCAGGTGTTCAAGCGGCACTTATGAGTGATATGGGAGTCGTTGGAGCACAGAGCGCTCAGTACAGGGGGCAGCTGCCATGGTGCTCCCTGCACCCAAGGAGCAGCAGCGTGCGCCATGCATGCGTACATCCACGCCAACACCTTGACCGATGTGTGACCCGTGCGTGACCAACATGTGACCAGTCAATTATATATGACCAGTGCGTGACTGTATGACTGGCAGGCTCTGCTTCCCAACTATGCACTCACGTTCTCCTCCAGATCAGGCTCAGGCTCGCAGCTCTTGAACCCATTGTTGTCCTGTTTGTCGCTGTGATTGTCAGTGAGTAGACTGCGGTCAGGGCCATGCTGATCCTTGCCCTTCCCATGCTTGGTTTGACACTCCTGGACCTGCAGGCACACACACCATCCACAGGAACAGCATGCTCAAGCATCGCACATTGCCACCAAAGGACTGGGCATGGACACATGGCCGTGTGACTAGTGTGACACCCTCTTTGTGGGTGTGCGCATCAAGCAGTCAGCCACGCAGGCCACATGCCCGCAGCGCACGGGCCGGCCACGGCGTGCTCAACCAGAGGCAAGGCAAGTAAACAAGTCGAACGCTGCACACACCTGAATTAGTGCGATCAGCGCAGAGTTCAGCTCCTGGCCATTGTAAAAGCTGTTGCCGGTGGTGTTACCCCGTGTGACGTTGGACCTGCATGTGCAAAGGCAAGAGACACACGTGCTGGATGTCAAAGTCAGCAGGTGCAGATCGTATGTTGTGTGCGTGCAGCAGGGTAAGCTCCTCCTGTTGTTGTTGTTGTTGTTGTTGTTGTTGTTGTTGTTGTTGTCTTGAGTTTGCAAGGAGGTCAGCAAAGGCTGCAGGGTGAGCGTGGCGTGCATGATGGGTGATCAGCAACGAGGGTGTGTGGTGTGCAGCCGTGTCACCTGGCAGACTTGCCCCCTGCATGCACAGCCCCACAAAACACAGCCAAACAGATCATGTGCCATGATCATGTGCATGAAGTGGTGCTTGAGCACACAATGAGCGGTGGCGGCGCTGATGCGCACACAACTCACAGCGCAACACGGCTGCCGAAGTTTTCGCAGTGTGTCGCGGCGCAGAAGTCCGAGGTGCGCAGAGGGCCAGCGCCCGAGAAGAGGCCATATGTTCCAGGCGCACTGTGGGCAGCATCAAAGTTGAAGAAGGTTTGAACTGCTTGACCGGAGAAGCACATTCAATGAAAACATTCAGGGCAGCAGGAGATCTCAATAGCACGCCCTCAGCTTTCTCTGCCTCCGGCCTCATCAAGGGACAGGTATGCCCTTCAAGGTGAGCTGTATCATGACAATAAGGCCCAGTGCCTGACCGACAGCACCTACGTGCACTTCACCAGCACGTCGAGCCGGTTGCCTGGGCCCAAGACAAGGTTGTTCACAGGGGGTTGAAGGTCCTGGTTGTCTACCTGGGATCACATGACAATGAACACGGATGCCTTTATGGTGACTTGCAAGTACATTTGTGTGTCACACGAAGCATCACAGTTCGACCAGTCAGCGGGATCCCTTGAGCGCAACGAGACGCGATCAAGGAACAACTGAACTAAGAACGAAACAAAACACGAGCTGCGGCCCCATGTCAAAATTGAGTTCAAGGGATCCCGTTGACTGGTCAATTTGTGATGCTTTGGGTGACGCACAAATGTACTTGCCATCAAAACGAAGACTTCGTCTGATTTGACCTGATCTGATCTGATCTGATGTGACCTGGTCAGATCTCATGTACCCATGTTGGTGGGTTCTGGTGGGCTGAGCAGGCATCAAGGGGTAGGTCATGAGTCAGGGCAGGGACGCAGCAGGCATCACGTCGTCAAGAGGGGCAAGAGGGTCATGAGTGAGGAAGGGCAACACACCCGTGTGGTGAGAGGGAAGCGAGGGATGTGCTCCAGGTAAACACCATCATGAGACAGCAGCCAGATCTTGCAGCTTGTGACAGGGGTCCTGGCCTGCATGTCTCAAGTGAATGTGACCATGTACTGACCAGTGAGCACATGTGTAACCTCCCCATCCGCTACTGGACTCCCATCTTGACACCAACCGCATTGCATCACCTTGGACAACAGCATGTTCGCAGCAGCAAGATGTGCATTTCATGACAGAGTACTGTTTGTGTGCGCACGTCCCACCTCCGTCTCACGCCCCTGAGGCAGGTGGCGGATGGTGAGGTCTAGGAACTTCATGGTGTGTGCTCCTATCATCAGCCACCGCTTGAACTTGCCCGCCTGCAGGCATATGGGAGGTCGGGAGAGCATGCGTGTTGATGCAGCAAGTAGAGCAAGTGTGGGTCGGGGTTGGGTGAAGGGCGGTGGGGGGCTGGTTGGCCATCTGCAGCTGCCATTTGCACAACGCAAGTGCAAGTCTCCAGCTGCATGCATGCGCGCATGGCTGGGCGGGCACAGGAGTGAGCCCCACACCACGCTGTCCTGCCTTACCGTGAGAGCGAGAGTGGGCTGGATCACGCTGTTGACCGCCACCCAGTCTACCTTGGCACGGTTGTCGATGTTCTCATTCCGAAAGATGGCGAGGGCGGGGTCCGATGACGCTGCGCACACATGCACCGCATGCACTCACGTGTGCATGTGTCGCTGACCTTGAGTGGTGAGGCAGCTGTGGCCATGGAACAACACGGGTGCAGGCCTGTATGCATGCGAATCAAACATGCAAAGCAGGTCATGTCAGCAGGCCTCAGCACCAGGCAGGCACAGGTTCTAAGTTCTTAGAAGTGCCAGTGTCCCAGGAGTGTCATTCTCCCTAAACCGTAAGCCCTGAGCCCTATCAGAACCCGAAACGCTATTCCCCCCCTCTCTTACGCACGTCCCAGCCCCTTGGGGCACAGCAGGAGGTCAGGAGGCAGGCCGCGGCACGCGATGTTGGGCAGCGTGTCATCGTCCGGCTGCTGTCTCTGCTCCGGGGGTCCGTTTTCATTTGTGCGGAACCACAGGCCTGTGGCATTCATGGGCGTGATGTGCAACGGTCATGACGCAAGGTAACCCGCACAGAAACAGGGCAGGTGGACACGTTGCTGCACACAACCAATGATGGCTCTCCGGAGACGGGAGGGGGCCCGCTGCAGCTCCTGTTGAACTCATGATTTGGGCAACTGTCAGTAGGATGCGAGCACAGGGAGATGGGTCACACCATCACACACCTTGGAACACCAGGATCTCAGATTCCTTGGCAAAGTTGGGCAGCCGGCCGATGATCTGTGTGGCACAATGACACAGCTCAAGGGAGGTGTGAGATGGGTGAAATGATCAGGGGAGGCATGGGATATGTGAGATGATCAAGGGAGGTGTGAGATTGGTGAGACAGGGATCATGGTGGTGAGGATGTGCGGCCACCCAGCCAACCAACCAACCAGTAAACGAACAACCAATCAACCACACCCGACTGACCAGCCAACCAACCAACTGTTCAACTCACCTCGATGAACCTGTTGCACTTGTCAATGGCTGCCTGGTCACAGCCGGATGACGTCCACTGCCGTTGGTTGTGTGACCCCCAACGACCAGTGCTAGAGCCCTCATTGCCCCAGCCCTTGGTACGGCTCTTCCATGACTGTCATGCAGGCAATTCAGCCAAGGGGCAAGCATGCACATGCCCCCCATCAGGTCTGGTTTCACAACTGCGCCATAGGGCAGAACTGGCAGATTATGTGAAAGGAGGAGGCGATACGGGGGGCCAGCCAGCCAGCATCATGAGCAATACACTGCAAGCACCTGTGACCTCAATAAAGTACATACTCAGTTCCACAGAGCTGCTGCATGTCACACAGAGCACAGAGCACAGCCACATACCTTCCACTGGGTCCATGTATCCTTGTCACCGCCTGTCCAGTCCTTCCAGTCGGCCACACCCTGCAGCATGCCAGCAGCACACCAGTACAGCACCACAGTACATCACTGTCAGACCAATGCCTGTACTCGTCGTGGTTGTCTCTACTGGTAATGGTTCGTGGTGGGAGCGCAAGGGTATGCATGTTTGCACAAGCACAGCAGCTGTAAGGAAAGAGCCTGACCACGCGACTGCCTGTGCTGGTAACCTGCCTGCCCATCTGCGAGGTGATGATGGAAGGGCAGTCAGGAGGCCAGCACAGGCTTGCTTGGCATACACACAGATTGACCAGCTGTCGACAGGCACGCAGCAGGTAGACAGGCACATACACACCATTTTGTCTTTGTAGGGCGGTGCACACTTGGGAGCGAAGAGCTGATGAGGCCTGATGTCAGGTATGAGGATGACACCATGGGTGGTGGGTGTGAGGTAGGCCACGCTGCCATGCTCGTGGTCATGGTACTGCACCACAGGGAAAAGTACAGGGGCCATCAGCAGCACGTGAGTAGGGGAGCCGCATGCAAGCATCCAAGCTCTCAGATGGGATTCTTTCCGAAGCAGAGGCTGCAAGTACGGGCGAAAGGGACAATGAGAGCAGATCGCTGGTAGGTTGTCGCCGTTGCGTAATGGACGCAGATGACAGACAGGCAAGACTGCTTTCCAAGTCCCAACACAGTGGAGGTGCCTCCATCCATCAGGACGTGGACGGCAGGACACAGCTGGCTTACCTGAGCTGTACAATGGAGCGGTACCAATCGGCCATGCTGAACACAAGCGGCTACACTGAACAGCCCATGTGCATGAGAGATGCCGCGCACTGTACTGTGCTGCAGTTCTTGCCAGAATACAGCAAGTTGCAGATGTCCAGTCAAACGTGCAGAGCGCGCGCACCCAGAGCGTGCCGGGCACATGGCGGGGCAGGATGTAGGTGTTGGTGGCACGCATGCCACCCGGCAGGCAATCCACAAAGACGTTGTCGCCAAAGACGGCGCAGGAGATGTCATGATTCACACTGGTAGACCCCAGGGCGCCTGCAGCCACACACGATCGATCTTACCTTTGCCCGTGCAAGCATTCTACCCGTCCTGTACATCGTGCAGTACATGGTGAACGCCTGGCAGTACGCATGGCCAACATACGTAGCTGTGGGCAGCAGCAGATGCTCTGGAGGGGACTAACTGACCCATGCAGTGACACAGGGGTGGAGGCACTGCACATGGACTGCAACGGTAATGGACGAACGCAGGTGTAGAACGTGTGATACGGTATGTGCCACACCTACCTGGAGATGTGTTGCACAGCCGTCCCCTGCCACCAACAAGAGGGGCACACACGTCCAGGTTGTCAATGTCATTGGCGCCCACATCCACCTGCCCATACAGGACAATAGACAAAGGGCAGAGCAGTCCAGGCATTAGTTCCATCTTGAAAGCGAAATGATAACCGTTGCAGGGTACTGCGTTAACATGCCCTGCTCCCTGACAGTCACACCGCCATACAAACGAAAGCACCATGCAGCACATGTGGCACTCTGAGCTGTACCTTTAGGCCGTGGGTGTGCATGTTGGTGTGGAGCAGGTTGTGGGGGCCATTGTAGATTTTGAGAGGATTCTTGGGGTCGGGCACAGTCGTTGCAGTCCTGGTGCGGGCAAGTTCACACGCAAGGGTAATGTTTTCAATCAAGCCCGTCAGAAACATGGCAGGTCGCATCGTGAGTAAGCTGTGAGGGGTTACTGGACGGATGCACAACATGGCGGTGGGTGGAAGGGAGCCATGACGTCCGTGAGCTGCAGTTCAATTGCGATGAGCTGAATGGTGGTGCGTTTTCCTGCGCCTCTTTTTGTCCTCTGGCACTGACTCACACGCAGTCGATGCAGTAGTCTGGGTTGGTTCCATCGGGGTTGCAGCCGCATGTGCACGGCGGTTGGAAGGGCAGCCGGTTCTTGAGCTGCACAGGGGACGCAAGCAGGCAGCGGGCAGGTGTGCAGGCAGCATTCGAGCCGCATGCATACATGCCGTGCATCACATCCGCCTTCCATCCATTCTGTTTTATTGGCATGGGTTGTACGCCTGCCCGCAGAAAGCAAAGCTCGCACTGACAGGGGTCATGGTTCACGAAAACAGGCAGGACCAGGGAAACAGGAGAAACGCGGCAAGTGCTCACAGAGATGCGGAAGGTGTTGGTGCCGAGCACGATGGCTGGTCCGTGCAGTGCCAGGGGCGCAGCGTGGCCCCTGCGTTTCCGAGGAATGTTTCAGCGATGATGCTCGGTTTAGGGAGGGCAAAGATCGTGTCAGCTTGAATCGTGTTTGTGCCGTGGACTGCAGGTCTAGCACCACATGAGCAGCCGTGACATGCGCACGACAGGACATGCACACGCGCAACGAGGCAAACCTCAGCCCTCACATCGCAAGGTGACCTGCCCCAGACTATCCATATGATGGTATGAGTACACGGCTCACTTGTAGGAGCCGATCCACAAGGGCGCGTTCCACCGGACACCGTAGTCATGTGTGCGTGGATCCAGGATCTGGGGTGGCAGAGGAAGGAGGCACGGAGTACAGGGGGCACGGGGGCCGAGGCATGGTCAGCCACATGCGGCAAGCGTTGGTGAGGTTTTGCGCACATGCCTCGGCCGTGCACAGCAACCCAGCAGCGGCATGCCCGCCTGGGCAGTCTCAGGCTGCTCTGCATCTGTTCACTGCAATGACCCAGGCGAGCGTGTGCACCAAAGCACGTGCACGGTTCCACGCATCACCTGGGCAGTGTCGTTGAACAGGTCCAAGTTCAGTGTATCATCTGCGCAGTTGAAGAAGATGCGCTCCACGGGGACAGGTGGGCCGCCAGCTGGGATGGTCAAGCGAACGGTTGCAGCCACGTGCGTGACACAGAGGGAGGCCAGCAGCAGGGAGGCCAGCAGCAAGCAGGTTGCAGCGGGGCCCCCTGCAGGTAGTGGTACAGCAGGGGCGAGCGGATGAACGCGGAAAAGACTCTTGCTTGCGGCATGCGGTGAGGCTGTGCGCTTGAGACGCAGCGCCGCATGGCACGAGCAAGCCTGGGTCGGGTTCAGCGGGCACCTGCTCTGGGTGTTGCCCAACACTCACTGCATCGAGATGGCTTGGCAGACAGCATGGCGCGGCCCATTGAAGCTGGTGCTCGTGCGCATAACGCAGTCTTCCCAACCAAAACCAAGGCAGACCGCGCGTCCCAACCCAAGAATAAGTGAGAGAATATTCTAGTGTGGTCATCGCCATTTGATCTTGGAGCGACAAGTCTGGGACGGGCCCGTGCTAGGCCAGTGGAACAAATCCTTTGAATTGAAATGTCAGAGCTATCTGGTGGACCTTTATACGATGAATCGTGGTGTTTTGGCAGCTCTTCAGGGTCACCAGCACATGTAGGGTTTTACTGTGATCACGTGAGATTGTGATCCAAAACCCCTACCAACGTACAAATTCGCAGATGCTTATTATCCTGATGAAACCAGCAGTGGCACTCGCCTAACTTAATAAGGATTTTTCTGTGACTGCAACAATTCTACACGAGGATTTAGGATCAATTCAGACCATTGGCGCTGCACTTGGGTTATCTTATGCATATGTATGTACCGTGGAGAGCCGGATGACGTGACCCAGATTCAAGAAGGGCACCAATGCATCTCCTCTCGGTGCAGCTCTTGCTATGCAATCACAACCCAAACTCTGTTCAGCTCAAGCTGTACCCATCTCAGTTCGCACCGGCACCTTCCATTAACAATTCAAACGACTGGGTCGATGAAGTGGCACATGCGTTTCCTTGGGCCCACATGCTGCACCACCTGCCGCCGGGAACCGTCGCGGCGATCCGATTGACGTCCAGGTCAGCTGCTTGCATGGTCTTCCATTATGTTGGGCTTGGCTTGCATGGGGCTTGCGCCATGCTCTGACACAGTCCGCACCGATTTACAAGGCACTGCAGCCGGGCAGCAAACATCCACGTGCAACTGTATTTGCTTGCGTGCGTCTGTCTTTGACGTTTGCCACACGAGGGCCTTGCTGCCGCACGCCTGCAGCTGCACTGCTACTGTCAGTCGTGCAGAAACTGCCTAACCAATCCACCCCAATTTACCAATCCCTGTGCTTCGCCGTGCCGTGCCTCGGACGGCGCAGGTGGCAGACCCCTGGGCAGGCCGCAACCTGCACCTGCTACCCATGGAGCATGTGCTGCGCTACCGGTACAATGCACACAATCGCCACTGGGTCACGGACGATGGTGCGTGAATGCGGCCGCTTTGCGGCGGCTTGCAAGGGACTCGTCACAGCACCGTATGCATCACCTCCTGCTCCTGGCAAGAAATGCTGTCAAAGTCATCTGCATCAATTGTGATGTAGGTGGCAAGTTGAA
Source organism: Chlamydomonas applanata (assembly GCA_001662365.1). Taxonomy (NCBI): domain Eukaryota; kingdom Viridiplantae; phylum Chlorophyta; class Chlorophyceae; order Chlamydomonadales; family Chlamydomonadaceae; genus Chlamydomonas; species Chlamydomonas applanata. Next base: position 16,988 of record BDCZ01000336.1, on the reverse strand, counting down.
TGCGGGTGCACCATGCTGGAAGCCGGGAAGGCACACACAAGCGGCTGTCCCGGCCTCCCAAGCCTCACATGCCCTCACTCCTCACCCGCCCCCTGCCTCACACTTTCTCAAACGTGTATGGGATGCCGTAGTGCTCGTGAAGATCGAGGCGCGCCCGTTCGCGGCAGGCGCAATGCGCGAGTGCTTTGCGATGAAGAAGCTGTCCACCTTCACCACCAATGTGTACCACGACTGGAAGAAGGCACAAAACTGCGTCGGCAAGCGGTGTGTGCATGCCCACATGGCTGGCCGCAGGTTGCCGCGCTGCCTGCGTGCATGCAAGCAGACTGTGCAGGGCGGGATGGGATGGGGTGGGTGAAGATCTGCGCTGGCAAGCGGGGCGTGCGCGATACAGGATGCATGCGGATGTGCGAAATGTGTACTGTGTACTGTGCATACACGTGTAGTGGCGTGCTGTGGTGTATCATGGTAGTGAGGGCATGGGGCAATGGTTTGTGTGGTGATGTGCTGTGCGGCCTAGGCATGCAGCTGGTTCTTGGATGAATTGGTAGCGCCGTCAACACAAGTCAGCCGACCTTGAAGCAAATCTGCACTGCCATTTCCGTGCATGCAGGTACAAGAAGCTGGTTGACCGCAACATGTACTTCACGGATGTGCTGGTGCAGGTGTGTGAGGCCCCATGGATGACTGCAGCCACACAGCGGTTGAGGTAGTTGGGGCATGCAGTACATGATGTTAACAGTCCAGGACATGAGGGCGCGATCTCTGCGCTGTGCTGCATTTAGGCTTTTTGTTTCTAGGGTTCAGGGTTTAGGGCTTGTTTGATGGCGCTGTACTGCGGTGTAATGTACTGCTGTGTACTGCAGATGGACGCCAAGCTAATGGGGGAGGAGTACAACGCAACACAGCCACCCAAGCAGGTGGACATGATGCAAGCATCCATCGTGGAGTTCAAGGGTGCGGAACTAAACGGGTCACTTGGAAAGCAGCGCACGGAATCTGAAGACCTGCCTGCGTGTTTGGAGGTCAGGGCTGGATGTGGCTCAAGGACAGGGTGTGCCAGAAGCCTGGGTGTATCTGTACAGGTATCCGTGCACACTGTAGTGAGCCCGCATGCGCACTCCTGACACTTGTGCGCATGACATTGCATGCGGCACTGGCATTCAAGTGTTGGGCTTTCCTCTCGTACGCCTGCCCCGCAGACCGGCAGGGCTCCCCGCTGTACGCGATTGAGCAGCTGATGGTGCGCGTCCTCCCTTTCTGATGGCTTCCTGTGCATGCTCGTGCGGTCCCATGCGGATTCCATGCTCATCCCATGCTGAGCCGTTGGTAATCCCATGCTGAGCCCATGCGCATTGCATGCTCGTCCCATGCGGATCCCCGCCGATGCTGGTACATGTCAACATGTGCCTGCCAACATGCTGCCCCCCATTCACTGCACTGCTGCCGTGCTGCAGGAGGGCGACTACGTCAAGTACAACTCCAACTCGGGCTTTGTGCATGGGGACGACCTGCTGCGCCACACGCCATAGGTGCGCAGGAACGGGCGCAAGTTTTGGTAGCTGTGGCTGTGGCTTTGGGGTCTGTTTGCATGACCACAAGCTGTGAGTGGGAGGAGTCCTAGATGCTCGAGCATGACTGTGTGCGTGTGGTAGAAAGGCCTCCGGTCAGAGGCTTGAAGAGGTATGCATGCATGTGGCGGATGAAGCATGATCTGGTGCTGCGCGAGGAGAAGCCAACAGTTTGCTCACTCATCTTCATGGGGGCGCCTTACAGGCGTTCTCACACTTTACGTGGTGCTGGAGCAAGGGCCAGCGCATCTGTGTTGACATCCAGGTGGGCCATGCTGAGCCATGCACTCTGCATTCTGCACTCTGGGTCCACATGTGTTGAAGGTTCTTGGGCGCTGACCTTGGCTCTGACCACTCCTCAGGTCTCTTACCCAAGTTGCTCAGCACCTGTTTCATATGTCACACCTGGTTCCTCACACGTTGTGTGTGGTAATTTGTCTGGCCACGTGCACCTTAACGTGCAGGGTGTGGGCGACCTGTACACGGACCCCCAGATCCACACGCTGGATGGAGAGAGCTATGGGGTGCGTGGGCAGCCCAGCACGCGCAGCCATAGCAAACACACCAACGACAGCACATGAACACGACATTCCAATGAACTCAACCAATCCTCCACACAGCACACTCTGGGCCACTGCTATCCAGGGCCATGGCTGCTGCCCACTCCTGTGCATGACCCTCAACCTCTAGCCACCAGCTCCTTAATCACAGCCCTGCTTCAGCGCCAGCCACACAAAGACATCAATTCCTTTCCTTTCTTTCAGTTATTTCTACTGCTCTAATGTTAACGCTCTTTCTTCTCTTCCTTGCCTTGGGTGCACCTGCAGGAAGGCAACCTGGGCGCACGCGGCATGGCGCTGTTCTTCCGCACCCACGAGTGCAACCCGCTGTGTGCGCGCCTCAAGCTCGAGCCGTTTGCGCGCTGCGGCAGCGACGCGCGCGTGCAGGGCTACAACAGCGAGAGCAGCACGAGCGTGGCCAGCGGCACAGTGCGTGGGAAGCTGTGTTCTCTTATGGCCCTGATGGTTGTGTACATACCCCATACATTCTGGGGTGTGTGAACACATGCCCGATGACTAGCCTTCAGCGTAAGCCTTCAGAGAGCGAGCAGGAGCGCCTGCCGCTGAGGTATATTGCACTGCAGTGCAGGTACTGCAGTCGTGGTCGGGAACCATGGCTGCGTCTTGACCTCACTGACCTCACGGGTGTGCCTCACTCATGGTGTGCACTCCTGCGTGCAGCTGTCGCGAATGCTGCTGCGCAAGCGCAGCCTCGTGGAGCGCATGAACCGCGTGCGCAAGCAGCAGCACGCAGCCGCCGGTACGCGTGTTTTGTGCGAGAACCAGGACTCTGTAGGGTTGGAGGTCTGGGATAGGGGTAGCCTGCTGGCCCCCACCGGCCGAGATAGACACACAGGCCTCATATGCATAGTGTCACGCTGTGTTGCACTTCTTCATGTCTGGTTTGGTATCTGTTTTGATGTGGTTTTACGGCACGTGCCGCTCACATGATGTGCAGAGCCTATGACCCGGCAAGAGTTACTGGACTTGCTGAAGGATGTGCCCTTGGGTAGGTGCCCGTCTCAGCTGGGTCCAACCAGGGGAGCGTTGTGACGTGTTTTGAGCTGCACACGGAGCTATGGTGGAGGGTCGCATGTGTGCATTCAGAAGCCCTGTTGTCACGCCTTCAGGCTCCTACGCCTTTCGGGATTTGAGTCGTTGACGTATGCTCAGGCTGACCTTCCTTGGTACATGGTATGCAGAGGAGTTGCCCGGGGCCACAGTGCACTTTGAGGTTGCACGGCTGTATGCAGAGGTGGTGCTGCTGCCTGAGGCACGGCCCGAGGTAGGTCAAGCAGCATGCGCCTGGCTTGTGTTGCTGTTGATCAAGTTTGTCAGCGCGCACCCTCACGCGCCACCGAAAGCTGAAGCATGCAAACAGCACAGCACGCGGCTGGCCCCTCATCCATTGTGTGCTGCCGGCTTGTGTTGCTCAGCAGCTGTCCGATACTGAAGCTGCTGCACCCACACACGGATCCGCTGTTTTGCACACACCGCACATGCCTACAGCACCTGCATGTGTACTGCACACCTGTGTAGCACACATGTAACACACACATGTAATGCAACGGTACCGCAACAGTACTGCACCTGTACCGCAACTGTACTGCGCCCGTACTGCAGGAGGACCCGGCAGATGCGCTCAAGGGAGCACTGTTCCACCTGTACACCGCGGCATCGCTGGGCAGCGTGCAGGCGCTGGTGCTGGTGGCGCGCATGCACAGCGGCGTGGAGCTCAGCAGCACTGCGTTCGCGCACCTCGTGAAGCAGGGCATCAAGGCGGGAGAGGGTGCGTGGGGTTCAACTGGGAGTTCTTGTTCTTGAAACCTAAAGTCTAAGGTTTCAGGTCGCAACAGTAGGATGCTGTGTGTGGCTGGTCCAAGACTGCAGGCACCTTCAGCCACGCGTGGCATCAGCCTGTGTCTGTGTTGGACTGATAGTGAAGTATTGATGGGCTGCTCAGCCCGCACTGCTTGTGTCTGCAACGGCTGTGTCTGCCGTGCCGTGGTACCATGCGCGTGCAGTGGTGCTGTTTGCGGAGGTGGCCGGGGAGCGCGGAATCTCCGGCGCGTGTGCCGCGCTTGCTCACGCATACACGGATTGCACGGTGCGTGTCGCTCTCCATTGATGGGGCGCTTGCCCCGGCATGCAGGATCGCAGCTACCACGGCAGCTGTGGAATGCTGTGGGAATTCACTCGAAGGGAGCACATGCACACGGTTAAGGTTAAGGTTACACAGGGAAGAGTACGATGCACACCGAAAAAACAGCGCACGCGGCCGAGGCCGACCCTCCCTGCACAGGAGGAGGAAAACGAGGCGGAACAGACGAAGCAGAGGAAGGAAACGAAGGAAAAGAAGCAGAAGAAGCGGGACCGGAGGGAGGACAGGAAGAAACACGGTCAGCGTCTGTGGATGGAGAGCTGTGTTTTATCTTTGATGGTAAGGGCAATTACACTCCGCACCAATGACAGCTGCAATGGTCGGTAACATGGGGTCACGGCGGCTGCCGCTGTGTTGCGGTTGAGAGCCCAAAGCTCCTGCCATGCTGCTGGAATGTTGATGATAGAATGTTGATGATAGAATGTTGATGATAGAATGTTGATGAAACGTGCACCGTGCACAGGGCCTGGGTGATGGTCTGTTGGATGAGGCACAGCCGGCATTGGCCGTGCGGTGGTGGCGCGCCGACGGCCGTAAGGCGTTCATTGTAAAGAAGGGCTCCATCAACAAGGCACAGTATAGAAAAATAGAGTATAGAAAAATAATCAACAATTTATATTTCATTTCATAACTAGTCTTTTGAAGTGTTGTCACCTTTGTCATCTATTCTTTCTATCACCTAACCTCAAAAAGCAATGTTACCTAAACTTTTTTGGCAAGTTACAAAATTGTTTTCATTCCAAGGGAGATCTCTCACCCCCGGGGGCTGGAGACCCCTTTCTATGATTTTAAATTTTGTGTAGAGCATATATTTTTCACAAAATGAGCGATCAGACCCTGCATTTATGGACCTGCTGACCGAGAACAACTCACAGACCAAAAATGATTTGGAGTCCGAATGCTGCCGTTGCACTGATTCGTTTAGAAATTGCATCAATTTGTTGAATTATACAAACTCGTGCAACAGATTGTGCACACAGTATAAGTATAATCTTGAAGTACAATCTAAAAATGGTCACACACAAGTGCGAGAGATGTGGCTACACATCTTACCATTTGGGCAACCTCAAGAACCATCTTCACAAGTCCAAAGTTTGCCAGCCGCGTACTCTGACATTCATCCGAACGAGCTTCTTGCCAAGCTGGCATACAAGCCGGTCCCGGTGTTGGCATGTGCCGGCTGCAAGTATCTCCTGCCTCAATCGCTAGTAGTCGTCGGTGCCCGTGGCGTGCGTCGCGGGCACCGACGACTACTCCCTGGTCGACCCCGCCGCCATGCCCAAGCCGTACCGCGTCTTCACGCCTTTCCACCGCCGCTACGCGCTCTCCGGGGCGGAGCCGCCACCCCCCCGCCCGCACGGGCCGTCGTTGCCCCCCCGCGTGGCGGCCGCCCGCCCCCCTCCTCCGTCAGTGGGCGTGGCCTGGGGCACGGCCGCCGACCTGCGCGAGGCGCTGCACCTGCCGCCCGCCCGCGGGTCCGGCGCCAGCGCCAACGTCAGCATCAGCGCCAGCGTGCCGACGGGGCGCCAGGCGGCGCTGGCGGTCCTGGCGCGCGTCCGCGCGGGGGCGTTCCGGGGCTACGCGTCACGGCGCGACTTCCCGGCGGACCGGGGCGGCACGACGCGGCTGTCGGCGGCGCTCAAGTTTAGCGTGATCAGCGTGCGCGAGCTGCACGCGGCGGCCGTCGACACGGGCGCCGGCCCCGGGGGCCGCGCGCTGGCGCGGCAGCTGTACTAGCGTGCTTTCTACGACCAGGTCGCCTGGCACTTCCCGGACGTCCTGCGTGGGCAGCTGCGTCCGCAACAGGACATGAACGCGGCGCTGTACCCGGCGCGCGAGCGCGCTTGGGACGCAGGCGCGCGGGAGGCGTACGACGCGTGGCGCGAGGGGCGGCTGCGCATCGAGCACTTTGGCGGAGCGCGGGCCAGGGTCGATGCGCGCGGCGTGGCGCTGGTCAACGCGGCGATGCGGCAGCTGGCGGTTGAGGGCTGGGTGCACAACCGCATGCACATGCTGGCGGCCAGCGTGCTGGTCAAGCGGCTGGGGCACGACTGGCGGGTGGGCGAGGCGCACTTTGCGCGCCAGTTGGTCGACTACCACCCCGCGTCCAACTCGGGCGGGTGGCAGTGGGCGGCCGGCTGCGGCGCGGACGCGCAGCCGTGGTACCGCGTGCTGTCGCCGAGCCGGCAGGCGGAGCGGTTCGACCCGGACGGCGCCTACAGCCGGGCGTTCCAGGGGCTCACGCGGGCCGCCGCATGACGGCCAGCACGTCGTCAAAGCGCCCTTTGGCCGCGCGCATGTCGACCAGCGTGTACGACAGCCCCGCGTCGGCCGCGGCCGAGCGGAGGCGCGGCTCGAGCTCGGGCAGCGCGTCGCCGCGGATGTCCTCGACCACGTACGTCCCACCGGCGCGCAGCTGCGGCGCAAACAGCCGCAGGCTCGCCACCTGGTGGTCAGGCTCGTGGCTGGCGTCGTCGATGATCAGGTCAAAGCCCCCCGGGTGCGCGCCCTGCACCGCAAGCGCCGTGTCGGGGCGCGTGGCGTCCGCCTGGTGCAAGCGCACCCCCGGTGCGCCGCGCCCGAACACAACGGGTCGCAGGTCGACGTCGACGCCCACGACCGTCGCGCCCGCGGGCAGCACCTCGGCACACACGTCCAGGAACGCCACGTTGTACACGCCCAGCTCCAGCACCCGCGCGTCAGCGCCGCGCGCTGCGGCGAGGGCCTCGAGCAGTGCGCCGTATAGCCCATCGTACGAGTGAGTCGTGCCTTTGTCGGTGCCGGGCACGCTGGAGAAGGGCAGCAATGCTCGCTGCGCGAGCGCGGCCTGTAACCGGGAGGCAAAGTCTGTCGTCATGGCCTTGCTTGCACGGCTGCTCTCTGTTGCATATCCTTATGCTTCGAAATGAAACGAGCGGACGCGGCCCTTGTTACACATCGCATTCAATAAACGGCACTCAGGCGGAGGTGGCAGGGGGCACCTCCTTTACAAAGTGGTGCTTGATGTCAGGCTGCAGGTTGAAGTAGTTCAGCTTCTGGCCGTCATCCAGCTTGATCAGCGTGGCCAGCACGGGGTTTGGGAGGATTCGGCGCCTGTCCTCGGGGTTCTGCAGGTTGTTCTCCTTGATGTACTTGTGGCACTGGCGGGTGACCTCGGTGCGCGCCAGCTTTGCGTTGGGGGGCAGGCCCAGGAACTCGCACATCTCCTTGGACAACCCCGTGGGCTTCTCGAAGCCGCTGGGACGGCGGGGGGCGGCGTCGGGGCTGGCGGCGGGCGTGCGGGCGGCTGCGCGGCGGCCGGTCACCTTCTTGTCGGCCTCCTTCTGCAGGCGCGCAGCAGCCTTCTGCACGGCCTTGAGGCCGGCGGAAACCTCCTTGATGCTGTTGGCCAGGGCCTGGACGACGGCGATGATGCCGGCGATCTGGGTGGACAGGTCAGCGGTGGCGGCGGGGGCATCCTCGGTCACGGCGGCCACGGCGTCCGTCTTGACGGGCTCCACAGAGGGAGCGGCCTCAGGTGCCTCGGCAGGGGTGGGGGCAGGAGCGGCGGCGGTGGCAGCGGCGGCGGCGGCGGTGTTCTTGCGGGGGGCTATTTTTGCTGATAGGATTGTTGGGGTTTGGGAGGAGGGGAGTCTCCGTGTGTTATGGATGTACCTGAGTGCGCTGCCCTTATGTAGACACCCACCTCTCAAACGCACCGCAGTGGGAAGAGGCGGCTGGCAGCGCCCGGCAAAAATCTAGGCGGCTCGGCCATGCCAGCCACGATGCAGCCCTGCTGGGAGCCGCCCGACTGGGATGCGCTCGTCCGCGGACTTCCAGTAAGCGTCTTTCTGCACCGACAAGTCCCCAAGCGCCTTGAACGTGCCGGCCCCAAGCTCCTTGATGCGCACCACGTAGTACAGGAACGCCAAGGACGCACGGCGAACCATGCGACTCAGAATCTCGGAGCAGCGATCGACATAGTCGACGAACCGCTGTCGCTGGTAAGGCAGCAGGTCCGGGCTCAGAGCGGAACCCAAGCACCTCTTGACGACGACGACGTAGTCGACCTCTTTGAGAAGAGGCTCCGGGGGCATGGGATCCCCCTTGCCGTTCGCAGTGGCGACGGCGGCCAGTGAGTCTACATCTTCCGGGGGGTGCGCAAAGGCTTTTTCTTGTCTTGGCATGTCTTTTGGAGCCGCTGCGATAGCCTTATGTCGTGTCGTAGCCAGAGACCCCCCAAGGCGTGCATGGGGGGGGTCAACCGTAACCCTGTCCCACAAAAAACTGGCCAGGGCTGTATTATAATCCTGCCTGCATGCGTCCCACCCGCAGGATACTATGGACATCAAGAGTGCGACGAGCGATCGCCTTATTGCTCTTGGGCGGCGTCTCAAGCATTAGCAGCGCAACGGACGGGCTTGGACTGAGGAAGAGGAGGTGTTGTTCAAAGGCATTGTTGCAGAGCTGTGCTGCCGTGCGGCAGGCAAGCCAGTTGTTGACTTACCTGACCCTCAAAGCGCAGCTGATTGGCGACTCCCTGACAGCCTCGCCAATCAGCTGCGTTCTCAGGGATGGGTGCGTGTGGATCCAAAGATAGCAGCCAGCCGGATGCAGCGCGTAGCGCATATCAAGTAGAGACCCGCCGCACACTCGCAAGGCGAGCATCCCTGTCAGAAGCAGATTCTCCGTTTCAACGCGTCAATGGTCCACAGGAGGCAAGTTGTACAGGGTTTCTGTCCCTCGGTCTTACGACAAGCCCCCCGTCTTGACGCCGAGCCCTTCCGTCCTGACGACGTGCCTCGTCATAGTGTGCAGCATGACGGCGAGCCCTTACGTCCTGACGACGGTCCCCGTCGAAGCGCGCAACATCCCTCCGTCTCACGACGATGCCTCCCGTCGTGACGACAAGGCCCCTTGTCGTGACGACGAGCCCCCGCCCGTGCTGCCGACGATCCCCCTGACGTGACGACGACCCCCCGCCCGTGCTGCCCGACGGGCCCGTCGTAGTTTGCAGCATCCCTCCGTGTCACGACGAGCCCCCTGTCGTGCAGGTGTTGTACGGTCGTGGTGCCTCCACGGTGACTGCCTGCGCGACGCGCGCAGAGTTGAAGAAGGCGTTCAGGAACGCGGTGTACGGCGCGGGCAGCGCGATCGAGGCGTTCGGGAGCGCGAGGGTGTCGGGAGTGTGCTGCGCGCGGTGCGGCGAGTGCCCCGATGTCCTGTGTCACGTCGACCACCACCCGGAGCCCTTTTCCAAGCTGCTGGCGATGTTCGTGGCGTCACGTGGATTGAGCCTGAGCGCGTTGGAAGTGCGTGGCAGTCCCGTGGCTGGTGCGCTTGCGCCTGCGACGTCGCACCTGGACGAGCTAGCGGACGCCTCGCTGGCGGCGAACTGGCGCTCTTACCACGACAGCCGCGCGACGTTCCGTTGGCTGTGCCCCACATGCAACAGGCGGTTGGGTGCTCGTGGGTGAGTTTCGATGTGGAAGCGTAGCTTCTGGCCAGCTTCCGGCCTGCCCATGTGCATGTGCATGTGCATGCCTGCCAGCATCTTCGAGTCAGCTTCCGGCCTGCCACATATGCAAAGCGTCAGCGTGAGTGTTTTCACCCGAAAAGACAACGCCAAGGCCAAGCTGATCAAGACGCTGGTGGAGGACAAGGAGTACCGAGCTTTGCACGTGCGATCGCAAGAGCGGAAAGACGTGGCTGAGGATGGTGTGTGCCATCGCGGCGTCCACAACCAGAGGGGTTTTCCTGCGATCGCAGGAAAACCCCCCTCCCTTGGGGGCCGGCCCTCTGAGCGCATCCTGATGACTGTCCATGGCTTCAAGCGCCTGTGCATGGCGGCGGGCACCGAGAAGGCTGCACGGGTGCAGCAGTATTACCTGACGATGGAGGAGGTCGTGTTTGAGCACACGCGCCGCAAGATGGCCGAGGTGGCCCTGCAGGCGCAGAGCACTGCCCAACACGCCCTGAAGCGCTACCATCACGCGCGTGAGCACTACAACTGCCGCCCCGTCCGAACAGCGTGGTAGCGCAGTACAGCTTCCATGGGCAGCATAAGACCGTAACAATAGGTGGGACGCCGTGCCACCATCGGGGATGACGAGATCGGTAGCGGATGCGTGCGACGCGTTGAGCGTGTTTCTGTCGGCTCGTCGGACCGGTTTGACGGAGGGCCCGTACACACACACGAGCTTGGCGCCGAGACCGTGTTCTTACAGCATACCCGACGGAGAGTACGGCGAGCTGTTGCGATTGTACAAGGAGGCGTTCGCACTCGGCGCCAACGGGCTGTACCTGGTGGAGAGTCGGAGGGGCGTGGCGCCTTTGTTGGTGGACCTCGACTTCCGGCTTGATGCCCGGCGCCGGCCCTATGACAGCGCGTTCGTGGAGGGTTTCGTCGCGGCGTTCTGGGCGACGGTCCGTCGCTACGTGGAGACGCCGCCGGGGGCGTGCGTGGACGTGTACGTGCTGGAGAAGGGCACGGGGCCCCGCGAGTCAAAGGGGGTGCTGAAGGATGGGCTGCAGGTTGTAGAGCGCCATGAAGTCAGCCACCTGCTGCCTGAACTTTAGGCAGGCCAAGGTGCCTGCCACATGGACGCGTGCAGCTCGCTCTTCACGGCTCGGGCGGTCCAGCGGCGCCGCCCGGTCGTGGATGAAGGCGAGCTAGCTCCGAGGCTGCAAGTCGGCGACGGCTGTGGTTATGGTTATGGTTACACAGGCTGAGGCGGCGCAATGCACACTGGAACAGCAAACGCGGCCAAGGAAAGCCGGCATGTGGTTGATGACGCCCAGCAGCGCGGCGAGCGCCACCACCCAGGCATCTCGCACCATGTGGCACGTGGGGTCGATGACCCGCGGTTGGCGGAGGAGCCACGGTTGACCTAACGGTTGAGGGCTGAGGGCGACCCGCTAAACCCCATACCCTGAGACCCTGAACCCCGAATTCGGGCTAAATATCGTGCTCATCGCCGTCGACAGCTTCTACCCGTGTGAGCGATCATGGTATAAAAATAAAATAATAACACTGGCATGGTTTGCTTAGCGCGAAATTACCGCAAATGACTGGGCATGAGACTGGCGTACTTCACAAACTTTGTCAAGCTGACAGCTGCAATGATGCTTGCGGGACAGGCTGCTGTTGTGTGCCTGCAGTGCTGGTGTACAATACTGCTGCCAGCACAGCTAACACCGCATCAGTCTGACATTGTTGTTGAGCACCCGCAGGTGCAGGCGTTTCTGCAACACCATGGCTAGTCCAAGCTGTACCACAAGGACGCTGACAAGACAGCACGCAAGGAGTTTGCTGGGATTATGCTCACCAACAACGCGTACCGCTCGCCTCGCTTTGCTCTTTTCCTGCAGGGAGGGTCGGCCTCGGCCGCGTGCGCTGTTTTTTCGGTGTGCGCTGTGCTCTTCCCTGTGTAACCTTAACCGCTGTGACGCACGGGGCCACCCGGTCGGCGCGGCTGCCTTCCGCATTGGAGTGGCATCTATGTGCGGGTCTGCGGTGTACAACAAGTCCAACAACCAGGCCAAGACCACCCCCCGTGTGAAGCTGCGCATGGTCGCTTTCGCTGCACACAAGGTATGATATGTGTTCAGCTCAGACCTTTCAGCGTGCAACTGAAACCTGAGGCATCTCCACTACATGTCCCCATCAACCATAGTGCAGCATGCATCGCTCATGCACACACACACCTCAAGGCAGCTGATGAGACGAACTGTTGCACACATGTGTATCTCACTGCACGTGCAGATTGAGGCGATGCTGCGTGCATGGAGCAACAACATGGACGGCGATGATGACAAGTGAGGTGATGAGGCGGGCGATGAGGCTGCTGACGAGGAGGCCGACAGTGACAGCGAGGACAGCCAGGGCAACACAGCTGGTGGTGCCATGAAGGCCAACCACATCCCCAGTGTGCTGGCCATCGCTGAAAGCCTGAAGGCAGAGTGCGACGCTTTTGGGTGGAGCAAGATCAGCAACATAACCATTAGCCTGCATGACTGAAGGCAAGCAGGTGGTTCAGAACATATGTGGACCAACCTGTGTTGTTAGGTTAGCATGTAGGGTGCAGGATGTAGGGTGCAGGATGCTGGGGGCATGGAGGGAGGGCTTGCATGAGGCATGTATGGAACTTGTTTGGAAGGCGTTCAGATTCTAGCGCGACGTTCCTATGGGGTTGATCAGAAGTCGGTCTGGATTCAATACGGTTTGGTTTCTGACGATGAGGATCGGAATCCAACTTGGTGTGGACATGATTGGATTCTGAACCATTTCAGTATGTAATGATTCTGATATCTTCCGATGTGTTTCCAATCTGATCGGAAGGGAACTGAATCCAATCTCTGTCCGCACGTTAGGAAGCTGTTTGGATCATGGTCGGAAGTCGGTGAGGATTCCAACACACGATTTCACATGGATAAGTATTGGCATCCAACAAGGGTAACTTGCCGACGAAGTGAATACTGCTTGTGAATACCGCTGACAGATATTCAGGGTGTAGGGTCAGATAGGTCAGGGTCAGATAGGTCAGAAGCCCATGGGCAGGCGGGCGACGATGATCATGGTGGCAAAGTGGCGCTTGCACGCTGGATATATGAGGCCCTAGCAATACAACAGGGTACAGCTGGATATGCTGTATGTGTCTGTGTGGGCCCACTCAGCTCCCAGCAAGGTGTGACTTATTACGTAGGCAACCCCTGGTCATCATCACAAGCAGCTCCCAAACCCAATGCGGCGGGGGTGGCGGCCTTGATATATAGGCGCACACGTAAGGCCGCCGCTGACATGCTGGGCCCAAATGCCTATGGTTTGAGCGTGTCACCCCCCCACCCCCACCCACCCCCTATTTTATGGTGGTAGCAGCTGTTCACTGAGGCCCAGACGGTACAAGGGGGGTTACGTGTCTCACAGGGAACCTGATCAAAGTTCGGAATTGCTGCTTCAAAACATTTACAGGTGAAGCATTCATTCATTGCTGACTGCATTCAGACAGCAGGCATCGTTGATATCTATGGGAAGGTAGGTATGTACATGCGGAAAAGATCTGGTTAGCTAGATAGGTAGATATGTACGTGGAATCCGATCAATGCACAACAGCTATGCAACAGGAGTGGTGCCACATGGGCGCGCGCATGCACCGGGAGGCAGCGCAGCGCGGGGCCCAAATCCCACCAGACAAACTAACAACAGGGCATGCAGTGTTGTCCCGTGCTATCCCGCCCTCAAGTGAGCCCAACATCACTGCTACAAAGCAGGTAACAGAGCAGTATGTACATAGCTGGTGAGGCTTACGCGGGCGGACAAACCTCCCTCAATAATACACGCCGTACAGGCGTAGTTCTTCTCCTTCGTCTTCTCCTTCCTCTTCTTCTTCTATCTTGCTTCTTCAGCGGTATGTACAGCAATCAAGGGAAACAATGGCATGCGACAATGCAAGCAGTTCAGCTATGGAGAGCTCGATCCAAGTCCAGATCACGGATCAGTACAAAGCAAGCAAGAGCAAAGAACGAGCAACCCCCACCAACGGGGGGACTTAAGAGGCGATCAGGGGCCTGCAAGTGCTGTGTGCCAGAAAATTTCACTTGCTTGGACAGATACTCTCAGCGACAGCGTCCACACCGTCCACAAAACAGTTCCCTGACGGAAAAACCCTCGTGGACGGACGGAAAACCCGGGCGCATGCTCGAGTATGGAACCTTTTCCACTACGTTAGCGCCGTCTACCACCAAAAAACACGCATGTTGATTGCTTACCCGATCTAGTACAATCAATTCTTTCATTTCTTCCGATCCGATGCCTGCATCCATGGAGCAACCCAAGCCAGCACCTACCGGCGCTTTCATCACTCACATGAGCAGTCACATGTGGGCTGCCACGTGTGGGCTTTGCACCACGTGTACTGTGCGTGCATGTACGTGCTCAATCAACGCTCCGTGCATGTACGTGCTCAATCAACGCTCCGTGCATGTACGTTCCCTACCAACGCTCCATGCATGTGCGTGCTCAATCAACGCTCCGGGCAGAGGAGCGAGTGAGCGAGCGTGGTGATCATTCATCGGGCCGTACCGTTCATGACCAAAAATCGATGGTCGTGAGCCATGTTGATGGCTCAGAGACAGACACACCGCACGCGCATGCCACAGGCAGGATTGGCTGTTGCGCAGTGTATGTATGTGCGTGTATGTGTCTGACAAGTCCACGCCGTGGCATCCATCTAACAAGGGTTTTGGGTTTGGGTAGGTTGTAAACCCTGAAATACCTTGACAGCCATCCTTACTTCCAGTCCTTCCAGTGCTTCCAGTCCTTCCGGCATACCCACGGCAGCCACGCCACTGCGGCGGCCCGGGTTTTGCGTATATAAAGGTGTGGCGGCCTCTAAGGGTTGGGGTTGCCGGGCGGGAGGGCGTATGCAGCCAGAGGGGCCTTGAGCCACTTGGTGCTGGGGCTGGTGCCCGCAGGCCACTTGCCTGCCGCCGCGTACGCGCTCCAGTAGGCGGCCACGTCCTGGCTGCCTGCACACGTGTGATGCGGGAGCATGCAGTCAAAGCAAGTAAGGGCGTACATCATAGGTAGGGTGAGTGTGCGAGTAAGGGCATGACGCGGTAAGGGCATGAAGGGTGAGTGCGCAAGTGAGGATCATTGCAAGGTAGGGCCGCGTCTGGGCTGGCTGCTTTACAGTGGGGGTGTATGAAGGGTTTAGTGATACTCTAAAGCCAGAGTGCGAGCAGCAGTACCACAACATGCAAGTACTGGCAAAATTAAAACGTCAGCGTCCATGCAAGAGAGCCCATGCATCCAAGCGTGTCCATGTATTTCATGGCTTGCCTGCGCCACCGCATGTTCGCCACAGAAACGAACGTGGTGCACGCATCTCATTACCGTGAGTCGTAACCCTAAACCCACGCAGTAAATAAAAATAAAACCCTAAACCCTATTACGTTAGCAAGTAGGGGCACGATCATGCTTGGGTGGCAAATACAGCAGGCATGCCACTGCTGTGAAGATGCACCCCATGCCTTTCTAGAAGCGATGAATGTGTGAAGGGCGCAATGCTGGAGTTACTACGTCTTGGGGGCCCCGCCCTGTGTTGCCGACTGGTTGCATGCGCGTATAGGGGGCACTGCTTCAGCCGCTCCCTTAAATCCCGCCGCGACCACATGGTCTTGCGTGTAGTCCATCTATTTAATACACTGCACATATAGGATATTTCTTTTGTGATGCGCAGCACATGTAGGATACATCTATTTGAAATGTAGGATATATGCTCTGTGAACCGTTGTGTTCTGATTACTATTTACCTTAGGTGCACGAATGATCGGCGATTCGAAACTTTGGCAATGTACAATGATCCCATGTGTGCCCATGTGTGCATGGCAGCACTACTCACATCTGAGGCCCGTGACGGTTTGCAACGCATTGCAGTCGTGGTAGATGTACACCCGCGTGGACGCGTACGCCGTATTGGGCTTGCGGCCCTTCTTCATTGGGTCATTCTTCCACTCGGGGTGGTCCAGGATCGCCTTCCACGTCCCTGCACGCGCAAAGTTGAGTTTAGGGTTAGTTCCGGCAAGTTCTTAGGACTTGTGGAAAGAGCATACAAATGTATGACAGCCGCACGCATGCACGCCCACCCACCAGCATGCGGCATGGGTGATCAAGTACACTATAGGTACACTCATACATACTGGCTAGGGTTATCCTAATGAAAGTTGATAGAATGCATAGAACAACAGCATGAACCAAGTCAGTGATGGGAGTCACAACTTGGCACGTGTACATACACGCTCTCAACAGTGCTACTTGTATGCCGTGCTGCACAGGTAGGTGACTGTGATACCGTTGACAAATCAATGACTAAACCCTTAACCCTAAATAAACTTATGTCCACGCTCACAGTCGTAGCACTCTACGTTGACGGTGTACACGCGGGGGGATGCCGTCATGGGGGCCGTCTTCTTTGAGCGGATCATGACGGTGAGGGGCAGGGAGACGCTATCGAAGGGCAGGCCGCCCTTGCCGTCGGGCGGCCATGCGTAGAAGCCAACATCCGGCTCTGAGCTGGTGACGTTGACGATGCGGCTGCGAGCAATGTTGACCATGTAAAAGTAATTCTACACCCGTTTCCAGGCGTGTAGTAAGGGAGGTGCGCCCCTGGGTTGCCCAGGGCCTGCTCAGCAGGCACCCCCACCAGCCAGCCGGGTGCAGAATGCTCATCCAGGGTCGCGCAGCCAGGCACGTGTTGACAATGCATGATGGTGTGCGGCAAGCAGATGAGTCTGTGAAACGCCTGTTACTATTTATTACTATGGCGTGCGGCACGGGCTGATGTGTCGAGGGCCAAGGGACATAGTATTAGATGTGTAGAGTTATATATGTGTGTGTGTGTGTTACGTCGTACACCCCAGTTGGCGCAGAGACGCCTGCCGCGAAGCAGGATTGGTCTGATTATGAACAGACCGAAAGTTAGTTGCTGGAGTAGTCCCAGATGCAGTGTATAGTACAGGTGTGTAGCGGGACATAGAAAAGAGGGTCCGTACTGGAGCTGGCGCGGGAATGCAGTGGTGTGTGTGTAGATTGAGTGTGAGGATGCCGGGCTTACAGCTCAGCAGGCTTCTGGTCTAGGGGTGTAAGTATACGACAGATACACAAAGCGCAGGCAGGCAGGCAGGCAGGCAGGCAGGCAGGCAGGCGGGCGGGCGGGC
>BDCZ01000335.1:49679-62681 GCA_001662365.1 Chlamydomonas applanata | reverse complement strand
GGGGTTCCCCCCCCCCCCCCTCCCCGTAGGTCATCCAGTTTGACCATGCACCGCCGAAGGGTGCAGGCATCACGGAGGTCAAGCGTTCGTGCCCTGACTACTTCCTGTAATGGAGCCTCTGTCAGCAGGCAAGGTGGTGGCAAGCAGCTGGGCCAGGCAGCAGGCCCACAGGGGTGTGCGCCCATGGGGCCGCTGTACATGACGCGCTAGGTTCTCTGGCATCTACACGTGCATGCCCAGCATGTGGGTTGCGGCTGGGCATGTGCGTATGGTGTATCGACTTGTGCTCATTACAGGGGAACGATTGTGTGGCAAACGATGGAGCTTTGGCCTGTTGAGGAGATGCAGTGCACCCTGGCACAGACCACTGACTCACAGCATGGCAGAAACTAAACCTTGGCGTGGAGGGGTGCGCAGGGTGGTGTGGCCATTGCCAGCCCCTGCCCGCTAGCGCACACTGCGTATCGTTACGATTTTTTGCGTTATGTTCATAAGAAGCTGGGGCAGGCTGCACCATGCAGTCGGGCTTGGTGTGCGCCATACTGGTGCACATGGCAACAGGGTTGCGTTTTCTCCGCATCATTGTACGATTATGACCGCCTGTTGCTGGGTGCCATTCCATCAGGCATGTGCGATGTGACATGTGAGCGATGTGGTTCTATGTTGTTTGACATGAACATGGCTGTATGCAGGCTCGACGCCGAACTGTTGGTTAAGCAGGGCTTGTAAGCACAACCATGTCAGTTGACAATGCGCGCTATCTTGCCTGGGGCGACGCAAGGGAGATCCAGTCGTGCCTGGTCAACTATGCCGGCCAACTGTTTTGATCCACACCAAGCAGAAATCACCAATGCTCAAGCAGAGCCTACGATGCTCAAGCAGAGCCTACAGTATCCTGACACATGAAGTCATGCACCTCAAACGAAAGTGGGCTGTATGTTCCATGGTGCATACAAATGGAATTCAAATGCCACGCGGGTTATATCTTACACGTCCTATGGTGCTTAGACACTTTGAAACAACAGCCTCCTGTTCTCAAGCCGCCCCCAGCTCCAGCGTGGCCAGGAACTCGGACTCGCTGAACTGCAGCGCGCGCGCCGCCTCCAGGTGCACCTTCTGACGCTTGAGCACATCGATGAGCTTGAGCTGCTTCTTGAACGCTACGAGCAGCTCGGTGCGCTGGCGCTCAAGCTTCTTGTTGTCCGCCACCAGCCGGTTGAAGTCCGACTTGGCCACGTCCTTGCCCTCGCGCTCCTGCGATGTTATGTTCATCGAGGGCCCAGGGGTGGTGGGCGCAAGCGAAGCGTGCTTGTGCAGGCTGCTTGAGCACTTAGCAGCGACACTCAGGTGTATACCACATGACCAGCTGCCGGCAGCCGTGCAGCTACCATGGAACTTCTTGTGCAAGCTGCTCGTGTGCGGACAGTCCCAGCCCACAACAGCAGCCTGCACAATCGGAGCCGCGCACCTGCAGCCGCGCCTCCTGCAGCATCTGCTTGTACCGCTCTACGTCCTCCAGAGCCCGTTGCAGCCGCACGTCTCGCGCCTTGGCCTCCGCCTCGGCGTTGCGCCGCTCGCGCTCCACCCTGCAGTCCACACAATAATCATCCCAGTCCACACAATAAGAACAACAGTAATAACGGCTTGCCACAGGTATGTCTGCATCACCACACAAATGAGCACGGCGTTTGCATGCACGCGCATGCCAGGCGCACAGCCTGCACACATGGGAAAGGTCACAGCCTGCACGTTTTGACGCACGCAGCAAGCAGCCCCGGCCCACTCACATGCTGCTCTGCTTGCTGATCTCCTTGACCGCCTGGTCCTTGGTGGCCAGCAGCCCCTCTGCCTCGCCCGCGCGCTTCTGTAGCCGCTCCAGCTGCGCCTCCAGCGCCTTCTTGTCCTTGGCCCATGACGCCTGCTCCGCCCGCAGCGCCTTGGCGTCGCGCTGAGCCTCGGCCAGCGCCTTGTCCTTCTCTGCGCACAGCCGCGCACCCAACCATGATTTCTCAAATACTCAATTAGAACTTGAGATCTGACTGGGGATCAGACATCATGCAGTGCAGGATCGTCAAGTGCCTGATCATGGATGCCGCCGCCCCAGCACAGGCAGGAGCACACGAATGTTGCGTGGGGCATGCTCGCAGCGCCATCCCTGCACCTGCCGCTGGAACTCTGTTGTGCCCGCACCTGTTAGCATCTTGCCCATCTTGCTGACATCATCCTCAAGAGCCTTGATGCGTGCTTTGTGTAGCCTGATGGTTGCCTCTGCATGCCCTGGCACGTCCAGCATGCTGGTGCTGTTGGTCTTTGCACCACCTGCAGTGTAGTCCGCGACAGCTGGCTCTGCTCTGCCTGACACTGATGTCCCCAGCCCTGATGACTGGCGCGGCAACCAGCTTGAAGTGGATCTGCAGTCACGTGATACAGTGCTGCAGGTCAGTCCTGCACCATGGTTGTGCGACAGCCCACGGCATGCTATTGAGGCAGCTAGCGGGCTGACAAGGGCACAAGGGCACACAGCACAACAGACGATCAGTGCATTGTCAGCAGTGTCACAGCACACCTACTTTGCGCCCGCCTTGCTTCCCACTGGCTCTGGTGTTCCTGCTGATGTGCCTGCATGTGTTGCAGCCCGTGTTTGGTTCCAAGCTGTGTAGAGATTGGCTCAAGCTTGCGCGCTGCTGCATGCTTGCATGGGCATGCTCCAGTGCTCCATGCACACACTTGCCTGCGACATCGTCGTCGTTCACTGCCTGAAGAACTTCCTGGATGTTGCGTTGCACTAGCTCATCTATGCTGTCTGTGGATGCACGCACACCCTGAACGGCGAAAAAAGGTTGAGGTACTGTTAATGCCATTAACAGCAGATATGCTTAGGTGAGCCTTGTTTGCACTGTCCGCACCTGCCCAAACTGCTGGCTGAACAGGTCAGCCATTGGTCAACGACAAGGCCGCGGATTGGGAAACGCTCGTGCTAGTTCTGTATGCGTGCTGTCTAGTATGATCGCAATGGCAGCACGCAACGCCTCCAAATGTGTGGGTGTGCCAAGAAAAAAGAGAAATGAAGTCATGAGTGCGTCACGCTGACAGACGACCCAAAACCTTTCGCAGGCTGTGTTTTCTCCGCACATTGCACGTGACATTGCCAGCCTTGAACCCTGCCCTAAGACAGTTGATCTACTGAAACCCTTGTTGTGCAAATGCTCAGTACGCGGCGCACTGCCCCTGCAGCAGCATCCAGCCGGCAGGCATGTGTGCGTGTGCGCGCATTCAGGGAGCCTCCTGCAATGCGCACTTCCGGAGCGGCGCTGCTCACAAGTGTGCAGTCGCGCGCACTGGGGCTTGGGAATTTGTATGGCAAGCCTCTCACCAAGTCAGAGCAGGCAGCGCTCCAGGCAGTGACCTCTGAGCTGCAGGTGCAGCTGGACAAGGCAGGGAGCAAGGAGGTGCTCAGGGACGAGCTGCTGCAGTATGTTCAGGTGCTGGGGCGGTTCGATAGGTGCAGGCGGAGCTTCATCCATCATGGCATGAGTCTGCACGGTGCACGCCAGCTGTGCTGCTGCATTTGTGGTGCACCTGCACAGGCCCAAATGCGCATGGCGACGGAGCAGGGAGCTGAACACATCTGCACCAAGCTGACATGCACGCGATGTGTCCCATGTGCCAGCAACTCAACTCGTGGGGCTGCCCACCCTCCTATCGGCTGTCCGCAGGCTGCATCAGAGACAAAGAAGCTGCCACTGAACGTCGTGGAGGGTGCCATGGTGCGGCATGAGGATCTCGTGTGCGGATGTGGGTTGGGTGCGTGGTGTAGCAGTACACCTCATGGGTGCGTGAGCCGCCCAGCAGTGTGTGTGCTTGGATGCCCCAATGGGAGCCTCATGTGTGGCCATTATGGCCAGCTTGTGCCATCCAGCTGACTGTGGATGTGGGTGACCAGCCCGGTGCACTCATATGCTGATATGCATGGTCCTCTGTGCACAACACATTCCCACCACACACGCATGCCAATGCAGGTTGTGCTGGAGCAGCTGTTCTTGCTGGATCAATCACCATCCACCGCCAGTACAGGTGAGCCTCTTGGCATGCCACCAGTGGAAGCCCCGTGCCTTGTGCACAGAGCGTGTGTATTTGCATTCGCATAGACCATGCGGGCCTGCATGTGGGCCTGCCTCACTGCTGCGTTGTGCCATGCTTGGGCTGGGGAGGAGTCTGTACTCTCCTCCTGACTGCTGTCGGTGTTTGGGGGCCTGTGGTTCAGGCCACAGCGCCACACGCACTCGCACACATGCAGCACCCTGTCATGAAGGCGCCCTGCTATGCACCGGTAACAAGCATGCACAGCTCGCAAGTACGCTGCTGCCGTTCCGTCCCAAGCCATGCCTCGCCGTGCCATGCCATACCATGCCATATCATGCCGTGGCACGCCAATCCAAACCACCCCTACGCCATATAGTGTGCCACGCTGCACCACGTTTCGCCACATCACGCCAAGCCGCGCCAGTGGGCTGGCCGGGCCTTACTGCAGCCCGCATGCTTGCATCAAAGGTACGCCCTACACGCTGCCATGCATGCGACCCCACGCCATGCTTTGCTGCACAGACGCTTTGGGGCTGCGTGCGGTGCTGTCGGACGCGGAGATGGCGCGGCGGTGGCAGCTGGTGATTGGTGCGGACGTGGGCGCGATCCAGTACATCCCCGCGGTGGAGGAGCTGGAGGTGAGTGATCTGACCACGTCTCCGTATTTATCTAAGATGTAAGAGTGATGATGACTCGGTTTGTCACAGATATGTCTACGACAGGTAACACGGCCTGTCACAGGTGTGTCTGCATGCCGGAGCCTGGCTGTGCTCAAGCTAATTTAACCGTGTGACTACGCTGCGTTTTTTGCCTCCCCCGGCCCTGCATGGCTTGCCCTGCTGTCTCACGCATCCTACCTCACTTGCCATGGCAGCCATATCGTATCCTGAAGTTGCCCTTCCTCCACCTTGTCACAACTGGCACGGGTGCATGGCTGCACATCCCGCTGCCGCAGGTCGCGCCTGATGGCGCATCGTTCAACCTGGACACCGACCTGGACTTCCTGTTCACCGGTTTCTCCGGCGATGCTAGGTAGGATGTTCAATCATTGCAATGCGCCTTGAACCGTTCAGGGGCTGGTTGTTTGCCAGGTGCAGAGAAATCAAAGAACCCAGGCTGCAGGTTGACGCGCAAGTGTCGGATGTGTCTTGTAAGACATGGGCACCCACAACCACTGACAGGACGCAGCACAGAAGGCAGGACACAGGAGCGCTGCGGGTGCCATACACAATGCCACGGAAGCATGGTGTGCGTCGTGATGCCTTGATTATCAGCAACACGGCCGTTTCACAGATGTGCTTGCCGGAGCCCATCAACTAGAATCGCGATGCCTTGAATACGGCTCATTAGGGCCCATGCCATATGTTGGATCCTGTGTACCACTGACAACGGCTGACTGGCGGCGCATCGTATGCACTGTCCTTGCGTGCAGCTGGGGGTCGCCTGGCCACCTGCGGTACCACGTGCGGCGAGTGCGGCTGGAGCTGCGCCCACCCAAGGGCTGGCAGCGCGCGGATATCTGGCGCAGGTGGGCAGCTACAGTAATATACTGTCATTTCTGTGTATTGGCGCCTGCCTGGCTGGTGGCACCTGCCTAGCTGGTGCAGAGGTTGCGCAGGCAGCGCTGCGCTCTTGCAGTGCTGGCCCGGGACCTGTCTTGCCGCAGAGCCTCACCCACTCATGCGCACGATGCCAACACCGTCATACAGATGCAGCTGGTATCCATCAGATTCCCTGATGAGACCGTCTGTATGGCATTACTGCCATTGTGTGCACGAGCCCAAGGTCTCATCTCTCTTAAATGTGGATTTGGACGAAGTTCACTTGTACGTATTGCTTGCACACATATATAAGACTATCGAGGGACAGACAGACCTGACCTGGTTAGCAGGGACCCCTGAGCAGTACCGTGTTTGACTGCTTTATGAAGCATGTGACTGTCTGTGTGTGTTTGCCCGTGTCCCAAACCTTGCGTCCAGGTGGCGTGGGCTGCGGGGCATGGGTGTGGATGTGGCGAACGCCCATGGTGAGGAGCCAGACTATGGCATGGCGTCCCCCATGGCCCGCACGTGCCGCCCCGACCCTTCACGCTGGGCTGCCACACTGCCATTGCCCTTCCCCCCCAACGAGCTCTTTGCATTTGCAAGGTGCGCTGCCATGCAGATGGCTGCGCGAGCTGCCAAGAGCATTTGTAGTCGCTGGTTGTCTCGTTGTTGCCTGCGCACTTGGTGTTTGCGCTGGCATGCACAGGCATGCCCAAACCAACGTGTACAGCAAGACGGTGATTAGACGGTCTGATGTGGCTGTGGCTGATGTGCTCTGATCCCTCTGCCACACATGTGCCTGCAGCAACGGCCAGGTCATGGTCGTGCGCAGCAAGCTGGGCGGTCTGATTGCGCTCGTGAACAAGGGGCCGCGCATCATGGGAACTGAGGTGGTGCTGTAGAGGGGGCACACTGCAGGATGTGCTTTATGAACAATATGCGCAAGGTCGGGTATGCGGGCAGCAGTTGCCTGGGTAGGACTTGAACGGTCCACAAACATGGACAATCGAGTTGTGAGACTGGTAATTAACAATTGTGCGGGCTGATTGAATACCGTCATGAATTATGGCGCACACTGCATAGCCGAGAACACATTATGTCACTGGCCCCATCGATCCATCGGGCAGCTGAGAATCTGATGTTCTTAGTATTATTTGCTTTGTAACTGTTAATGGGTTGTGGGGCATCCTCAGCAGCTGGCGGGGGGCCGCCCCCCGCCCAGAGCCCTTCTAGGAATGAAAAACAAAACCAGGCAACAAGGGATGCTGCCCTCAGCGAGCTCCCTGGCAAAGCAGGAACAGTCCTTGCTGCAGCAGGGGCCGTTGCTGGAGCAGGTGAGCCGTGCAGCAATCGAGTATTTATTGTGCGCTTACTGGTAAGACGCGTTGTCGGATATGAACTAATGCGGTCGGTGTGGCCCTCGCAGTTTCGGGCATGGATCTCGACGGGGTCATGACCAAAATCAACAATGTGCGTGCGCGCTGGATACAAGTTTCATCCGAACATCGTGCAGGACCATGTGTCCAGGAACATGTGCTTGCATGGTAGATGAACTGAGCCACATGGCCTTACATGCCATCCACAGACCATTGGCATGTGTGCGGCCATACTTGCAGACTGTGCTGGGAGGCATGGCGCTGCTCGACAGCCCCTTTGTGGAAGCAGCCAGCAAGATCCTTCCTGCATTTGGCGACACGCTTCAGACGATTGCAAACGTGGTGGTCCCGCCACCTGGCGGCCAGGTGAGGCAGGCTGATGAGATAGTAACAGTTACAGGGACCATCACCCACGGGCGGTGGGACAAGGATCAAGCTCAAGGGCTGACATGGTGCAATCTAACACAAGCTTTGGGCACGTGGTGTGCCATCCCTGAGCTGCCTGGCGAGGAGAGCCAGCTTGTCATGACTGCGGGGGTGGGCGTGCGTGATTTCGGACGCAGGTGGTGGCGGCTGTGCTCGCTATTGCGCGCATCGTCATCCTGGAGATCCAGAACAACAAGACCTGCATTCAGCTGGCCCAGGACTGCCACGAGATGATCTCATTCCTGCTGCGCAAGGACAAGTGTGACGCGATCCAGATGGACCCAGACATGCGTGAGGCGCTGGACAAGTTCTGGCTGGTGGCTCAAGACATCGAGAAGTTCGTTAAGGATGTGAATGGAAGCAAGAATTGGCTCTCACGCCTGGCGTCGTATGCAGACACGCAGCGCCAGCTGGCAGACTTCCGCAGCCGGATGACAGCTGTCTCCGAGCTGATGAAGTTCCAGGTGAGCACGGCTGCAGCATACGGAAGCGAGACGACAAAACACAGCTTCCTCTAATCATGAATTCATGCGCAAGCCTTGTCATGAGTGTGGTGTACTGTTCATGCAGAAGCTTGTACTGCGCAGCGTGTTTTGAGCGAGGTACAAGGCGTAGCTCATGCATTTGGATCCTGATTGGATCCTGGTGTGATCATGCTGTGATCATTCTGTGATCCTCATGCCTGCAGGGGACCATGAACAGCTTCAAGTTCCTGCAGACAGCCGATGCAGATGCAAAACAAGTGGCCCAGCGTCTGGCTGAGCTGAAGCTGCATTACAACTGCAGCGACCTGGCACAGCTAGTCAAGAATCCAGAGGCGCGCAAGCAACTGGGAGGTGGGTTTTGAGCGAGCTGGGCAGGCTGGGTTCTTGGCTGCACGTCGCTGCAGCATCCAATGCTCAATGTTACAGGTTAATACAGTGCTACTTGGTGCAACTGGCCACAAGTGGTTGGCGTCCTGCATCGTGCTGTGCCCATGCAGACCTACCAGGTGCAAGCGCGATCGACGCAGTCATGGTCAGCCAGCTGACAGATGTGCAGGACAAGATTGAGGAGCAGAACAACAGGGGCGTGTGGAAGCTAGTCAAACACCCCACCATGAGCAGGATGTGGCGCGACAGCTTTGCCACGAATGAGAAAGTGGACTGGGGCATCTTCTGGGAGGCGTTCCCTTCACAGGTTTCAGAGAAGGACGTGCAGGTGCGGATCTGGTGTACGTTGCTGGGCATGATGCTGCATCATCTGAGCTTGCATAATCAACAACTGTCAGGTGCTGCAAGCCATTATTTGAACTGCCTCTAGGTGGCCCCTCAAGTTTGGCTGAGCAGTGACGCATACCAAGCTGAGATCCAAGTACAGGTGGCCACGTGCAGAGGAGCGCGTTGTGTGTGATTGCATGCCGTCACTGCGCATGACCTGCAGGTGAAGCTGGTGGAATTCTTTGAGGATGAAGCTCACAAGAAGCTGTTTCAGTTTGCAGGTTTGTCTGCCTGGCTTGACTGGTCTCAGGTTATCCAGCAGCTGGTTGAAGCATCCAATCACATTGCACTGCAGATGGCGCACACCTGGTGCATCCCTGTTTGCGTGGCTGTGGTTGATTTGAGCAGCAACTGTTGGCGTCTTATCAAAAGGCTGATTAATCGTCGACGGGATTATGCTATGTGCACATGATCGCACTGCTCCTGCAGTGGACAAGGAGGATGAGAAGACCATCAGTGTGCCAGAGGTGAACCAGGCCTTCCCGCCCCATGAAGAGGACCTGGTGAAACAAGTGATGAAGCTGAAGAACACCATGCTCAACGCAGATGAGAACAAGCCCATCGCACAGCTGCACCACATCCCGGCTGACTTCGTTGAGCGCAAGGAAGTGGCAGAGCTTGCTGACAAGATCATGTCAACACGCGTGGTGAGTGCTGCAGTGCAAGCCCATCGTGCGAGCAGGCGCAGGCATCATGCAGGTCAGACATGGCTGCCACCGCCGTGATCGTGGCCATACTTAGTTCCTCTCTGAGCCGTGGATCTTGTCTTGTCTGCTCAGTGTTTCTTGTACACCTGTGGTGATGCGACAGGTGCTGGTCACAGGATTCCCAGGCGTGGGCAAGGCCACGCTTGCTGCAGCAGCTGCCAGGCACCTGCTGAGCCAGAACAAGGTCAAGGAGATCTTTGCACTGGACGTGGACAATGACCCATCTCGCTTGCCAACCGAGTGAGTCATGCCCTGTACCATTCTGCTGGTTATTCTGTTTCTTGCTGTGAACGAATCTTTTTACAAGCTCTGTGCGCCTATGATAAAGCACATGTCCATATGTTGTGGTGCGCACATTCCAATGGTGCTGGTGGCTCATAGCTGTTTGTGTCACTCCTGTGCCCTCACGCAGGCTGGCCAAGTGTTTCAGCTCAGTGCTGAAGGAGCAGAACGTGGAGCAGGTCATCTCTGCCAAGCTGGCAGCACTCAACTTCAGGCACACAGAGTTCAAGGAGACTGGCTGGCCTGTGGTTTGCATCCTCAACGACTGTGAGCAGGTGTGCAGGGTGCAAGCTGGAGGTGTCAAGTGCTCCAACAATATCCCATACTTTGGCCCGTCTATCTTACGGGCATTGCTTGACCCTTCGACATGGTACAGGTCAAGCACAACACAAGCGAGCTGCGCAAGCGCATTGGCCAGATGCTGGCAGAGGTGCCGGGCATGCGGATCGTGCTGTGCTCACGGGATGCCGCTCTGGACCTGGGCAAAGGTGAGATTGCCTACTCAAATCTATGAGAAGCAGCCAGCTTGCTGCTAGCAGCAGCAGCTCCAGCTTTCTGCTAGCTACTACCAGTGGCTCAGCGTGGCCGTTCGGCTTGTTTAGCCTGACGCACTCTGCAGTCTGCAACCTGCCCTGCACCTACGCTGGAAAATCTCATCATCACATAAGGCATGACCGTCGCTGTGATGCAGACATCTCACCAGTGCCTTTCAATGTGGCGGAGCCGGAGCTGGCAACCGGTGTTGCAATGTTCAAAAAGCTGTACAACAAGGAGATCTCAGACCAGCATGTGGCACAGCTGGTCCGCAAGGCAGCGTGCGTCCCAGCAGTAAGTCCAGTCTGACAAATGTACAGTCTGCTGTCTGACCAGTCTGACCGGGGACGGGGTTTGGGGCTCGTAGGCATTCTGGCGGTTTCCGGCATTATTGATTTTGGTATTGCGTGCAAGCGGGCAGCCTCTGTGCCAGCTCTGCACCTTGCCGCGTTTCTGTTTGACTGTGATCTGTGATCCTGGATCTGACAGATCTGGGGATCTTGTACTTTGGTGGCTTACGGGTGTCTTGCGCACTTGGCTGGTGGTGCCTGCCTTGCAGCTGATCAAGGTCATGGTGGGGTACCTGCTGGACGAGGAAAACTACAGCCTGGCAGACCTGCTGCAGACATCGCTGGACGACGCCATTGACGGCATGAGCCAGGCAGCGGCCATGAAGGCCGTGATCATCACGGCCCTGGAGGTGCTTGGAGAGGAGCTGGTGGACCTAGTCATTATGGCAGATGTGCTGCCAGCCACATTCGAGTCAACTGTGCTGCAGAAGGTTCTGGACAAGAATAAGTTCAAGGTCACCAACCTGCAGAAGCGGCTGAAGGGCTCCAGCGTGCTGACTACCACGAGTGATGGCCTGCTGTCCGTTGTGCCAGTCGTGCATGACATGATCATGTGAGGGATTAGCAGCTGCCTATCTGATGCCTATTGATGCCTGATGCCTATTGATGCCTGATGCCTGGATGCCTGATGTCTGATGCCTATCGAGGCTGCCAACCTGATGCATAACATTGTTCACAAGCCCTGGCGTGTGGCTGCTGGCTAGCTGCACACCTGCTCACAGCAGCCTACCAGCCTAGTCGCAGGCACACCGTGGTGCCATACCAGCAGTGAAGTAGCAGCTTGCAGTGGCCTGAGTGATCTTACCACAGCCATGCTGCAAGTGAACATTAGGAATGCGCCGTTTCACAGATGTGCTTGCATGCCGGCGCCTGCCGCCACAACCCTGATGGCTGCAGGCTGATCCTGGAGAACCCCAATAAGCAGGAGTATGCCAAGATCAAGGACCGCTTCCTCCAGGCACAGTCCAGGCGGCAGGAGGCGTTCCTCCAGTTCTCGCTGGCGATCTCAGATGAGGTAAGCTTTGGGGTGCCGGCATTGTGGTGGCGCTGGCTTTGGGGTACTGGCTCTAGCCGTTGGGTACTGGCTTTGGGGTGCTACTGGCTTTGGGGTACTCTTGGCTTTGGGGTACTGGCTTTGGGGTACTGGCTTGTTCTACAGGTACTGTCTTTGGGGTGCTGGCTTTGGGGTGCCGGCTTTGAGGCTGGTGGCTAGGAGCCAAGGCTACGAGCCACCGGATGCGAGCCTCGTATGCTGGGTAATGCAGAATAAGCTGAAAGCTGATGTTCTGCGGCTGGGGTGATGCCTTGCGCCTGAACCTGGGGCTTGCCTGCTGGTTGATTCAGACCCATGGCTTGACGTGCGTGTTCAATGCTGGCCGCACACATCACAGGTCAACAACCTGTTCTGCACCTACACCAAGTCACCCCTCACAGTGTGTGATGCGCTCGCGAGGCAGAAACCATCCATTCAGAAGGTAGGGCGGGCCAGCGCATGCACTTTCCAGCGGCCAGCAGGAGGGTGCCTGAGCAAGCCACCCTGTTTGTTTTGGCGTCCCTGCCATTTGCTCTTCAGCTAGCAGTAACAGGTTGCAACTGGCAGTACAGCCAACATCTGGTTCACCACCTCAGGCGTCACCAGTGCCCACCAGCACCACCGCCCACTGATTCCAGTACCTGGAGCGGATGCAGGACTGTAACTTCCACACTGCACAGTTTCAGAGAGTATCCTGCTTGCTGTCAACACGCTTGGTGCTGCTGGCCATTCACTGGGACCCAACTGCCAGGTGCTTGGGGATGACAACCCAGAGCTGCTGAGCCGGCCCGAGTTCAAGGCAGCTGTGCTGCGCATGATGCCCCAGCTGGTGTACACGCCCCTCATCTTTGATAAGCCAGCCATACAGGACACGTGCACGGCCAAGGCGCAGGCATGGGGCAACGACCCCATGGCCCTGGCAGTCGCTGCACTGTTCTACGTCAACAGTGCCAAGGATGAGGCGTATGGGCACACGCCCTGCCTGGCCAAGGTGTGTGTGCTCATTGTATGATGTCTATACAATACAGAGGCTCATACCATATGTAGATGCTCGTTCGTCTCACTATGTGATACAGAGAGGTATCTATCAAGAGTGTGCGTGCGTGTACGCCTTTGTGTGTGTGAGGAACTGTGCGAGGGACTGTGCATGTGGTATGCAAAAGGTGTGGGTATCTTGCTGTGCGTTCATCCCCAGGCCGAAAAGGTGCTGTCCGCCACAGCTGGCGCGTCCGAGGAGGGCGCCGTAATCGCGCGCTCGCTGGCGCTGCGTGCCAAAGCCCTCATCCTGCGCGACCGCTTCGAGCAGCTGGACGTGGCGATCCAGTGCCACTACGACGCGGCCGCGCTGCTGGAGCCGCTTGCAAAGACCGGCTGCCTGCAGGCCGCCCTGGAGCGGGTGGTGCACCTG
>BDCZ01000335.1:16119-31862 GCA_001662365.1 Chlamydomonas applanata | reverse complement strand
GGGTGGGGATGGGGTGGGGGTGGGGTGGGTTGGGTAGGTGGGTGGCGGGGGATGCGCGCTTGGGTATCATAAGGATGGGGGCTAGGAGGTGTGCGTTGAAAATTCTGCAAGCAGGCCACCTTTTGAATCGGCCTTGGGCCGGCCCGGCTGACGGATCCGTCTTCCAGCAGGAACGTACAGTGTGTACGATACAGTCCCTGGTGGGCATGGATGCCGATGGGCGCTACATCTCTTATACCATGCTACTCTTGCTGACGCAGATGGACCAGGGAAGGATGGCATGCGCTGGCATGAACAGTATGCATCTATGAAACACCACATACACTGAAACTGTGTTGGTCATTCACAGTGAAAACGTCCCGCAATCACCGGTAATCACCCGCAGGCCTGCAGGCTGCACCCACCACTGGGCCCGATGCTGTTCTCTCGCAGCTCCAGCTCGGTAAGCATGGTGTTGGTGCGCAGCGCGCCCGCCAGCGCCTCGGTGCCCTGAGGCCCCACGCCGCCGTAGCGCTGCCCGCCCAGGTCCAGCCTGCACAGCCACGTGCAGGGGTGCGTGCCGCATAAGGTGGGGAGGGGTGGAGTGGGATAGGGTGGGGGGATGGAGGTGGGTGTTGAGCGCGTGCAGGATCTGTGAGGGCAATGGACATCTTTGACATCTGAGGCTCATTGCCTGTCAAAAGTGCCCACCCTATCCTCCGCTTCCTCCACAGACACGGGAACAAAGCAAGCACAACCCGCACACACCACACCAGCTGCTGCTACTGCTGCATCCGCTCTCCTCCGCCACACGCCGAGGCAACACAGCACGCAGCCTAGATGGCAGGGCGCGGCGTCTTCTCCTCCCCCCCCAAACATGCACGCGGCAGGGGCACACCACCCCAGCTCACTTTGTCAGGCAGGTGTTGACCTCCAGCGCGCGAGCCAGCCTCCGCGCGCCCTCACGCCGCACGCCATTGCGCGCAAGGCACAGCTCCGCCAAGCCGCTGTTGGCAGCCAGCCCCAGCGCCACCATCTCGGCACCCGAGTCGCCGATCTGCATGCACACACAGCAGAGATGCGCATGACGCAGCAGCAGGCAGGCAGCAGCAGCAGCAGCAGGCGTTGCAGAGCGTTCAGCCACAGCAGTGCAGGTGACGTAACCTCAAAATGCACGAGCTGGCTAGATCAACACAGACTGCAATGCACGGCTGCAGTGGCCTCTCCAACCCCACGCCCCGAGCCGGGGTGTTGCCAGTCTGTCACCCACAGATCAAGGGCCCCACCTTATTGCCATCGAGGCGCAGGCGGCGCACGTGGGTGCACCCATGCAACACCACCATGACCAGCACCATGTGGTGCGACTCCAGGCCCTCATTGGACAGGTCGCAGTCGATGGGCGTAACTGCGTGTTGCGGTGTGGGGTGCGTGCTGTGAGAGATAGAGTTTTAGGGGAGGAGCGTTGTTCATTGTCCAGTTTGGTACACAATTCAGGTTAGCCGCAATCAGCCCTGCCCTGTCCCTCCCAAATCATCACGGCACGCACGCAGATGTGCGCCCCCCGCGCAACGTGCGTGCACGCAGGCGCAGCCTGCAAACGAGACGCACCGCTGCTGGCTGCCGCCGCGGCAGCACGCGCGCTCACAGCCGACGCTGCGTGAGACCCTGTGGACGTGACCGATGCAGCCCGCCCAGCCACTGACCCCGCAACACTCGCCGTGTATCCCAGGGCACTGCCCAGCTGCTGCAGCTGCTGGCCCCCCATGGTTGCAGAGGCCGTCGTGCTGGCGGCACGGCCAGCAGGCGGGGGTGTGCTGGTCCCACTGGCGCCACCGTGAGAGATGGAGGAGGGGGCGAGCAGTGCATTGGTGTATGCCACGGTGCTGGTCGTAGACACCACTGAGGGGGGGGCTCCAGGCGTGCTCGTACTCATCACGCTCGGCGCGTACCGCGACCCCGTGACGCTTGTACCGCCAGCGCCGTACTGTGAGCTACTGCCGTACTGCGAGCTGCCCGTACTGCCCGTACTGCCGCCCGGCATGAGGTCAGCCAGGATGTCGCGGGGGGAGGTGCGCAGCGCGCGGCCCTGGCCACCCGCGGTGTTGCCTGGCAGGGCAACCGCGTGCTGGATGCACTCACCGTACCACTCATCCAGCGCCTCGTGATCTGCGACGGAACCACACAAGCATGCACTGGATATAAAACTTAGTGAGAGGACTTACAACACAACCACAACAAGTGAAAGGCCACGTGACCAGCGGCAGTACACATGGTGGGTGGTACCTGCCGCGCACCTGTGTACAGCCGCACGACGCCGATGCCGCCCGGCCGCATGAGGTCTACGAGGCCACGCAGCAGCAGGTCAGACAGCATGGCGGCGCACGACGCGTCAAACAGCCGCGTGTCGATCTGCACGCACCCAAGCAGGTGCCTTGTTTTGGGGGCCAAGCGAAGGGTACCAAGCAGGTGCGATGTTGGCGCACAGTATGGTGTGTGCCAACATCTGATGCAAAGCTATACTGCATGTACTGCATGTATGCACATGGAAATGTACATGTTGTGGTCTGTGTTGTGGTGGGTTGTCAGCTTGTCACGATCTCTTCCTGCCAGGAGTCAGCAGGCATAGCCCACAAAACATGCGAGTGGCATCACACCATAGCTGCAGCCAGCACACACGCACCTGGATGCACGTGAATGCGGGGGGAGGTGGCAGCAGCGCCGCTGCCGCACCCAGGCTGGAGCCACCACCACTGCCACCCATGCTGCTGCCGCGCTGCGGCGGCGGTGTCATACCCGGCGTGCCCGGCACCGCCCCGAGCGTGAGGAACGGCGCCGCCATGCCGCTGCCCGCCTCGTCCCAGCTCCACCCAACCAGCTCCACACTCTTCAGGCTGGTGTTCAGCGACAGCGCCGCGGACAGCGCCGCCACCCGCAGCGCGGCTTTCTCCCACACCACCTCACGGGACGCGTCCATGTCAATGACCAGGCGTGAGAGCACTCCACTGTCCGCCACGCCCGCCGCCAGCGAGCCCAGCAGCGGCAGCGGCACGTCACACAGCCGCAGCCGCATGCACCCCTCGTTCAGCGCCGCGTTGTAGTACGCAGCCACGGCCGCCCCCGCAGTGGCGTCGCCGCTGGCCGGCCCCTTGCCCGTGTGTGCGCACAGCTTGACGACCGCGGTCAGCAGCGCACGCTTGCATGCGAGCTGGGCACGCAGTGCGTCTGCGGCACGGCCCACCGCGTCCAGCTCTGTTGCAGCGGCGGCTGCGGCGCGCTCGCCATCGGCCGCACGCGACATCAGGGCGGTGACGTCCTGCCGCGCGGTGGCCAGCTGCGCGCGCGCATCCTGCATGAGGGAGTAAGCCAGAGGAGTAAGCCGAGCAGCATGCAAGGGCAGACGCG
This sequence comes from Chlamydomonas applanata, assembly GCA_001662365.1. Classification (NCBI taxonomy): domain Eukaryota; kingdom Viridiplantae; phylum Chlorophyta; class Chlorophyceae; order Chlamydomonadales; family Chlamydomonadaceae; genus Chlamydomonas; species Chlamydomonas applanata. The sequence goes on along the minus strand of BDCZ01000335.1, from coordinate 28,481 downwards.
CGTGAGTTATTGTGGATGTGCATGAGTTGTTGCGGCGTGAGGGAGCAAGTGGGCCAGAGGAGTGCGCGGGTGAGCATGCAGAGCCAGCGCGCTGGGGTTGGTTGGTTAATGCCAAACCGCTGCGTCGCGCATGCCAAGTCCCAGCAGGATCTGGGTTTTGGTCCCCAGTGGCCGGACCTTACTTCAGACTTGTATCCACCAATCGCATCATCTGTCTTAGCTGCCACTCACACCAGTGGCACCCTCACCTGCAGCTCTGCTGTGGCGGTTGCCAGCGCGTCACCTGAGCCTGCCACCGTGTCCAGCACTTTGTTGTGATCCTTGGCGATTGTGGCCAGTTGCTGAGATGTTTGCACCAGCTCCTTCTTAGCAGCTGCGCATGGGGCCACCAGGTTGAAAAGTGTGGGCGGCGCAGGCGACAGCAGCAGCGGCATGCTACAGGCCATGGAACGGTTGTGGTGAAGAATGCATGTTTGCAGCTTAGCGCACCCAGTACTGACTAACGAGCTGATGGTGATCCGCAGCGCCTTGCTGGCCAAAGCTCCATGCCGGCCGCGTGCAATCACCCCTTCATGCCAACTTGTGTACAGCGCCATAAGCAAAACTCAGCCCCAGCATTGACTTAAGCGTTCTGGATCACAGGGTTAAGGTGGTGGGGTTGATTGCCGTTCTGTCCAGAAATCAATCCGGCCCTTCTGAAGAGACTAGTGTAAGGTCAAAAGGTGGTCTGCTGCACCTACCCAGGTACTGGTTGTTCGCGTCTGTCGCCTGGCTCTGCGCCTCAGCCAGCTCATTTTCCATGCGCTTCAGCCACACGTCCATCTCCTCCGTGTTTGTCTTGGCGTCCGCCAGCTGTCGAGCTGCAGCCTCCAGCTCTGATGTCTGGCTTGCCGCCTGCTGCCGTGCCACTGCGAGTGCGCTCTTAGTCTCTGCAAGCTCCCCCTCTGCAGCCATCGCGCGCTCAGTGGCCGCCTTTTCTGCAGATCGCGCTGCAGCCATCTCGGCCGCCTGCTGCTCCACGGTGCGCTGCGCAGCTGCCAGCTGGCTGCGCGCGTCCTCCAGGGCTGCCTTGAGGGAGCTGCACTCGGTATTGCGTTCAGCGAGGGCGGTGCGCAGCTCTGCAGCCTGCGCTGCGTCTGCTGCGCTTCGTGTACGTGCCTCGCCCAGCTGCCTCTCAGCTGCAGACATCTGTTCCTTGGTCGACACTACGATGAGCTGCGTAGCACGCAGCTCTGCCTCCGCGGAATCAGCACGTGTGTGTGCCGCCTCCAAGCCGCTGCGCAGCCGCGCCACCTGCTCCTGGCCTGCAGATCGTGCCTCGGATGCGGAGGCCAACTGCTTCTGCAGCCGGTCCAGCGCGGCCTGCAGATCGTTGTTGAGGTCCGTCAGGCTTGTGTTACTGCTCTCCAGCGCGCTGCAGCGCACCTCCAGCACCTCTTGCTGCGGCATCGCAGGCACAATAAGGAAGGTGAGCAGTACACACGCGACACGGTACAGCCAGTGTCACCTTGCAAGCACACTTCACGTACATGCAGCTACAGCCATGAGTGGCATACACGTGCGTGGGCCACCCGCACCTGTGCCTTGGCCTTAGCCTCTGCAGCCTCCTTCTGGCTGCGCAGCGCGGCCAGATCTTTGCTAAGGTCCATGCCCGCCTTGCGTGACTGCTCCAGCTGGCTGCCCAGCATGCTGCATGCATCCAGCAGGGCCGTGTGCTGTGCAGCCAGGGAGCCCATGACCCGCTCCACGCGGAGCTCGGGTGGTAGCACCTCCTCCTCAGCTCCATCCTCCTCAGGAACCACAGACCGTGCAGGCCTGTCCAAGGCCCCGCATGGCGCATCAAGCACATGGCACCACACATCATCCATCGCAACCTGCCCAGTGTGCGAGCTGGGCGCGTCTGACACGTGCTTCTGCTGCTCCCTGAGCTGCTTCAAGAAAGCCTCGAGGTCAGAGCCCAGCTGACTGGCATTGGCCAGCATAGACACGAGAACCCTTGTCTTTTCGGAGCATGACGTCTCCAAGGATATGCGCAGCTGTGACCATTCCTTCCTTGCTGCATTCTGCTCGGCCTGCTTACTAACAGCCACCTCCAGCTTGCTGCGAAGCTCCACGTTTTGCTGTTCCAGTGCATCCCTTTGCTGCTCCAGCTGCAGCAGCAGCTTGGTATTAGTTGGGGGTCGGAAGCACATGATCCCAGGCACAGCTCTCGACAGGCAATCAGGCGTGGGTAGTGTAGTAGCACGGCATTGTCAAGGCCCCCCGGGACTAATAGTGCCATGCGCCAGGCCTGTTCAACGAAAAAATGGGCGATGAGCGTCACTCATGCCGTCAATCCACGCAACGGCGTTTCCTTGCCTCGATTTATTATGCGTAAGCAGCTCCGAGGCACACTCAGACAATGCCTGAAAGCAAAGGTGTTCTGACATGAGTGCGGATGTGTTGCTAAGGCAAATGATGCCAATTAACATGTTAAAAATTACTTAATGCAGCCTACGTGGTGCTCTCTGGTCGCGGGCTGAGTCGGCCACTTCGAAAAGTAAAATAAGCGCACAGGAATGGAAGGCGTAAAGCTAAGCTACGAAGCAGGCACAGCAGCCTCTGCTGCCCTGCGACCATTTTCAGCACATTCCACCTCGAGCTACAATCCGCAATACGCGCCAGCGCACCAGCGCAAGAACTCGCAGGGCCAGCCGGCAGCACATGAGTTAGTGGCAGAGAAAGGCGAGGCACACCCAGACAGTACTACTGCCATGCAAAGTGTGTCCGCTGGTGCACAGCATGCAGCAGACAGCAGCGGTGAGCAAGCAGCGGATGCACAGGGCCAGTTTGTGCCATCTGCTCTGGCGTTGTTGGTTGGAGGCTACCATGCGACCGCCCAGCGGCCGCTTGATCCGACCGTCAGCACACTGGTCGAGGCCGCACACTTCAAGCACTCAACTCGCAAGCTACAGCACCCAGCAACCTACACGTACTCCATGTTCGAATGGAGGGTGAAGGAGGCAGCGGAGAGCACACGGTGAGAAGGGAGCGTGCACTTGCTGTACTGGGAGCCTTACCTCTTCGGGGTGCTGGGAGCCTTGCATCTTGGGGATGCCTGGACCCGTGCGTGGGTGCTTACCGCTGACCTGCTTTTGACTGCTCATATATTGATATATGAGTGCTGATATATGAGTGCTGATATATGAGTGCTGATATACGGTATTAGCTACGGTAGTATGAGTGCTCATGTCCACCTACCCAGCCAAAGTCTCACCACTTCCCACCAACTGGCAGCTGCGTGCTCAGCCTGTCCTGCCTGCCTCGTTGACCGACTGCCGACTGTGGCTGCCCACTACGGCTGGCGCCCTAGTCTCTGCTCACTGACAGACCAATGTGACTGACTGACCTGGCCAAGACACACTGATCACCGACTGACTGACTGACTGACTGACTGGTTCTTGTCCTATGCAGGCTCGCGTCCTCCGCGGCCAGCCTGCGCAGCCACTCCGCCTCTCAGCGCAACAGCACCACTCACGCCCCCACCTCCAGCCCCCACACCCACACCCACACCCAGCCGCCACCCCGACCCAGCTCCCATGACGGGCTGTACGGCCTGGGGCCCTCCGCCTCCGTCTCCAGACAGGTGGCCGCCCCCCAAGCACCTGCAACAGCACCCAGCACGGACCGGGGCGCAGGCACATGGGGACTGGCAGGCCAGGCTGCACCCCATCCTGCCAATCCTACAGCCCAGCCTGCCAATTTTAACGCCCAACCTGCCCAGCCTACAGCCCAGCCCACCGGGCCACCAGCAGGGTACTCGGGCCTGCACCGCCGTGGCAGCTCCACAGGCAATGGCTTCAATAGCCTCAGCTCAGCCGCCAGCGTGGTGTCTCTAGATGTGGGGCACAGGGGCCCTCCATCCCCAAGCCTGGAAGTGGTGTGTGAGTACGACGCGCACTTCCAGATGGCAGACATCCTGGGCCGGCATGGCACCCTCGTGCGGCCGCAGCCGCATGCCCAGATCGGCCCCGTCGCATGGCTGTTCCGTTGGTATGCCAAGCGGAGCACCCAGTTCGCGGAGGGTGGCCCCAAGCCAGAGGACCTGGTAGATGCACCTCCACTGCCCCCGGTAGAACATGGCGCAGAGGTGCCGGCGAGCACGTCGGCGACGTCTGGCCGGCGGCTGAACCGCGCGCCAGATCCCGTGATCAACTGTGACGAGATCGTGGATCTGCTGGAGGATTTTGAGATCGTGCCCAAGTGGGTCACACGTGCTGACGTGGCACGGCTGTTCGCCGCCGCCGCTGCCGTGCCCTCTGACCCCCCAAGCAAGCTCGCCAAGGCGGGCATGCAACCGTCCGAGATCCGCTACCCCCAGTTCTGTGATCTCCTGATTCGGGTCGCCGTCGCCGCGGCGGCACGCGGAGGGGGCAATGGAGGTGGCGGGTCAGGCCGCCTGCGGGCCAGCGTGGATGGTGGTGGGGTAGATGGACGGACCAGTGGTGGGGTAGATGGAAGGAACAGTGGTGGGGTGCCTGCCGGCCGCATGTCCTCCTCCTTCTCGGGGCCCCTTGGCAGCCTGGTGGGGAGTGGTGGCTCAGGGACTACTGGTAGGTTGCTCTCCGCCCGCAACTCGGCCTGCGGGCCGCTGCGGCCGACAGGCTCCAGCAGTACTAGCGGCGCGGCCATGGGCCCGGGGAGCGGGACGACAGGGGGAGGTGCCGGGCCCGGGGCCGGGGGTGGCGGGAATGGCGTGAATGGCGGGGGGTCCGGTGGCGTGCTGCCGCCGGGCCGGCAGGCGGAGATCGCAGCGGCGGCTGAGGCGGCGCGTGGGGGCTGGCCGCGGACCGCGCTCAAGGCGCTGATGGACGCGTTGGAGCTGACACACCCCACGGTGCTGGTGCTGAAGCAGAAGCTGGACGCGCTCGCGCGGCTGGCCAAGGAGCGGGGGGCGGCCAAGAAGGCGATCAAGTGGATGTACGTGGCGGCCAGCACCCAGGTGGGTGGTGGGCGCTGTGCTTCAGCTCCTTGGCGAGGTTGCGGGGAGAACCAACCGGGGCCAAAGTGATTGGGGGCCTTTTGTGTTGTAGAGGGCAATAGGAAGCAGGGGCCAGGAGACGAGCGAGTGACCGGCATGTTAACGATGCATGCAGCAGTTGTAGCTCTAACCCCTACTGTGCGTGTACCGCCTGCCGCTGCCCGGCCTGCCCCGCTGTGCGCGCAGTCAGCCGTCGCGGCAGCAGTACGTGCGGGCCCCCCACCCGGGCTGGACGGCTGGGGCGTGCTGTCCGAGGGCCGCGCGCCTGCCTTCCTGCACGCTGCGCTGCTGGCACATGACGCGCAGACGGGGTCGGCGTATACGCCCTGCTGGCGCGCCTTCAAGGAGCCGGCGCTGAACCTGGGGTCTGTACAGCCGGGCGAGGTACGGTACCGCCGCATCACACTACTCTTTTCCATTGTTTGATCTCAGGGAGCCGTTGCACTGTGTACCAGTTGTTTGCTTCTGCAAAAAGTTGCTGCAGCAATGTGCTTCTCAGCCGCTGCTCCTGGCAGTTGTGCTGCAAGAACCCTGATGTCTATTTTCTCATTCAACCCACCATCCTGACCTTCCTAAAAACCATCCTTTCAACCGGCTTGCTCCATACTACGTATCCTCACGGCCCTGTCACGTCCCCTGGCTCTGTGACGTGCCAGGTGCGGTGCTGCCGCGTGGTGCTGCGCAACCGGGGACGTGGCAAGATGCACGTGCGGGTGGACGCAACGGGTGCACCCTGGGCAGCGGCCACGTTCAACGAGATCTTTTTGGCGCCAGGTGCGTGCGCCGTCGACGCGGCGATGAATTTGTACCGCGTTTGTACTGCAAAGGTCAGGTTACTGCTGGGGATGCTGTTAGGACGGTCAGTATTGATCATGCACTGCTGTTGCCGCCACCGCAGTACTGCCCCTGAACAGAACAATCCAGAATCATACAGTACAGAGTGTGACAGTACGCACGTCGTGCATGTATGCACGCACAGCCGATTGCAATGTGCTCAGGCGAACCATTGCCACCGTGCACCAACGGCCTCCACCTCCCCACCCCCTGCATCCTAACAGTTGCCTACAAGCCCCATGTTGCCTGGCAGCCCGTGAGCATTGCACACAGACACCCAGATGCCGCCACATTGCCTGCCAAGGCCTGAACCACTGAACCACTGAACCACTGTACCTGAACCACTGTACCACCATGATGACTGTGCCCCTGTACCCCGCGCCGCACCACAGGCGTGCCCCGCGTCGTGGACATCACACTTCGCTTCCCAGAGATGGGTGAGTTCTCCGGAGAGCTGCGCGTGCACACGCTGGCGGCAGGTGAAACCACGCAGCGGCTGAACGTAGTGCCCATCTACGCCCTCGTCGGCTTGCCTGACTCGGAGCGAAAGGTGCCCTCCGCTCGCTCTGAGCGCGCGAGTCTGGCTCATAAGGCAGCGGCTGCGGGGGCGCACCTGCCTCCCCGGGGCCCGATGGGTGCTGCGCGGTCGCCAGGCACGGGGGGGTCTTCGGTCGCGGGCTCCGGCTTGGGTTCCGTGCTAGCGTCGGGCCCACAGCACACACCCACGCACTCAGTGTACAGCTCGGCGGTTGGGGGTGGGGCGGGGGCGGGGGCGGTGGTGCTCGGGCCGGCCGCACCGTTCGGCGGCAGCGAGGGGCTCGGGAGCGCTGCTGCGGGGTTTGGCGCGGGCGCGGGCGTGGGGGCTACGAGCATGATGACTCGATATGGGTCGGCCACCAGGAGGGAGTCGTACTCCTCTAGGGGTGTGAGTGAGGATGGGGGTGGTCAGGGGCCCGGGTCGGGGTCAGGGCTAGCCATGGACACTGCTGCCACCAACGGCCTGGGTGGCCGGGGTGGCCTGAATGCCACGATGTTCCTCCCACCTGGGCTGCTTGGAGGGCTTGGGGCGGGGGCGTCGGGCAGCGGGCCGCTGGGGCCGGGGCCTGCACGAGGGATGGGTGTGCTGGGGGGTGGCCTGCCACTGTCAGCATCAGCACCGCTGGGCCACATGGCGGGTGCTGCGCATGCGTAGGCTGCACGCGTAGGTAGGCAGAGCGAAGGCGGCCCCCTGTACATTTGTGAGGCAGTTTGACTGGCCTTGGGTACTGGAGTTTGAGTTGCCTGGGAAAGGGGCGGCGGCATGTGAGGAGGTGCTGCATCAGGGCAAGCAGTGGGGGCCCGTGGGCTGCAAGATTGTCAATTGGTGGATGCGCCTACTGTGGTTCGTGGTGTCTGGTGCAGCCACAACCAGGGCGCGCATCGGCCGCATTGTCGTATGCCGCCTACGGCTGGTACACACTCCGTATCAAACAGTTACTGGATCTCTTTACCCTGCATTAGCTGTGTATGGGAGGGGGGGTGGGACAAGGTGGGATGGTGGGCGGGGGCATGGGGGCCATTCAGGTGGTATGCTGCTGTGATGTTATGGTGGGGGTGGTGTGAATCGCTTACAGCAGTCTCACAGTCTGACTGTGTTGATTGTGATGCATTGCTGCCCTGACAGTTGACTTCGTTCTTCGCAGTCTGAGTGACAACTGACTTCGATGAGCACACTTGCGCTTCCGCACTTGATCTCTGCACATATACTACTGGCAGAGCCGGCAGGACCCATGGCAACGTATCCAGTCATTTCTTGCATAAGCTGCTGAGCTGAGCGCACGGTGGTGGGGGCTGCTTGCAAGTCAGGCCTGCAGGACACCTGCATCAGTGTCAGGTCCTCTCAACTCTTCAGTGAAAGGCCGGTTTTGCTGCAACCTCCTTTCAACATTTCACGTGTAACCGGTTGAAGTCAAATCGCACTGCATCCCAGCCTGCCTCACACTCCTCACCACCTCCCTCCCGTCCTCCTGCATGCCCTGCACACCCATCCCACCCCCACCCCTCCCACTGCGCCGCGCGCCCCATCACACATTGTTATACGTGTGACGCAGCTCCACCCACTTTTGATCCCCACAGTCGATTGCACACTTGGCCCAATCCACGCGGATGCGGGCCTGCGCGCCCAGCAGCCTGCGCTTGAGCACGCACATGAAAACCTCGAAGGCACGCCCATGCGGCCGCCGCCACATGTGCATGCGCCATGCACACTCTAGCTTGTCTTGCATCGCGCGCGCACGGCCCGTGGCGATGTACCAGCGCAGGATCTGCGTGGCGGGTGGGAGTACAGGCAGTACAGTTCACAGTTGATGGGAGGGGGGTGGGGGTGGGGGTGGGGGTGGGAGCACAAGCGGTGGGGGCAGGAAGGAGGGAGGAGGGGGGGATAGGGGGGCTGTTGGCGAAAGGTTGGCGCAGGTTTTCATCCAGGTTTCCACCTGATGAAACAATGACAAGTCACACAAATGGAACAAATGCAGCCAATGGCACGATTGCACCAAATGGAACATTTGTACCGCGACGAGGAACAGGCTGTACAGGCATCAAGGCCCGCGTGGGAAGCAGTTCCCTGCAACTATTTCTCTTTGTCTATGGCACATAGCGATAGGGGCCAGCCAGGCAGACGTGCCTTGTCCGTCTTGTGAGCCATCCACAGCGGGATGCGCACGCTGTACTCATGCACAGGCAGGTTCTCCTCCCACTCTACGCGCGTGCCGTCCTGGAGGATGAGCGGGATGCAGCCTCGTGTCACAGCCACCTGCGCGCGGTGTCCGTGACAGCAACCCGTTACAGGCTTACGCGGTGTCACGGCGGGGTATGTCGAGCAGGCCTTGACGGGCGCTGAAGGCTAATGGAACAACAACAACAACGGCGTGGTTAAAGCGGCGTCATGGCGGGGTCACGCTGCTGCGCCGCAGAAGCTGAGTCACAGCGGCGCCATGCTTCGCAGCTGGGGCGCCAGGCACCCATGCTGCTGCTGTCATTGGCTGATGTGTTTCATCAGCGCTGCCTTGACCAGGAGGACCTTGACCAGGAGGACCTGATCACCTCGTCTAACGGGAAACGCTGTAACAAGCCAAGTCAAGTCCTTGACCAGGGGCGGGCAGGGATCCTGATCCGGTGCCACCACAACAAACACCACCGGCTCTCACTCCCACCACTGACGCATGGCCCAAACATTATGATAAGCGATGGACAAGGATGAGCATCTGCAAACGAGCATGCAACAGACACCCTGCCTACTGGCTGCCGGCACCTCACGGCAGACTGCTGGCCGCAGCGTGCCAATCGTGGAACTCGGAGCTCAGGGTTGAGGGAACAGCATCTTAGCTACAGGTCCAGAGTTCAGGACTTAGGGCCCTCACACTGGCACAGTAAGGCTGGCTTGGTCCTCTAGTGATGGTGTTTGAATAACGACTGTCAGGCTCCGGCATGCAGACACATCTGTGACACGCCGTGTTATTATTATTACACTGACACAGTGCCGCCGCCTACCTTGAACCGTCCGCCCCAGCCCCAGCCCGCTGCCGCCAGGCAAAAGGTGGCGTTGGTGAGGTGCAACCAGTAGGTGCCGTGCGTGTGGCTCGAGTGGATGGCAAAGCCTGCGCAGCGCACACAAAACACACACACGCACGTGCACAGAGGGGCGGGGTGGGGAGGGAGGCAGCGGGTTAGGGGGGTTGCACCACAAGGGTAATCGGTTGGAGCAGGGGCCACCCCTGGTCAGCTGCATGTGTCTTGAGCAGGTTGTAAAGCTCGTTGCCTAGGGAGGTTGGCCTTGGAGGTTAGCAACTAGAGTTGCAGCTCAAGGTAGGAGCCCAGGGTCTTGAACCACAGTCAGGTACTGTAGGATGAACACGTTCGGCAAGTTTAGACAATAAGAGCTCTAGAGCTGGTGGTGCATCGCACCCAGCTTGCCATGGAACATGTGGTGCAGCGTCTGGCGCACACCAAAGCTGTAGCCCGCGTCGGACCACGGCTTCTGCTTGGCGTCCGGGTGGTCTGCATGCAGGTCGATCTTGCCTGCGGGGCGCAAGATCGTGAGTCAAGGCAGAGCATGCAGCGGGACGTGAAGGCTGAGCAGTTAGTCAGCTTAGCTTCAACTTGCTGCCAGCCAGCCTTGCAAGGCAGCTGCACATCAGACGAGTACTGAACCCGTACATGCCTGGAGCCAGAAACCAGCACATGTTGTTGAGCAGCGTCGTGCAGTGGCTGGCAACCCGTGCCCTACGCCGTGCACATGCTCATGTGGCAGCCCCAAATACTAGAAGTATATGTTTCATTGCTCCTATGCATTGTGATGGGGGCTGAGGACCTTGGGACTGGCACCGCGACTGATCAACGCCGTGCAATCCCTTACCTAGCTCGCCAGCCCCCTACGTGAAGACAGACCCACCGGCCGTGCACCTAGCAGCCTGAACAAGCCCCAGCTGCACAGCAGTACGTACCGCCTCCCTTGGCACTACATCCCGCTGCCCACGCCAGTACAGGCAGTACGCACCGCTGTAAAACAGGAGGTTTGACCGGTTGGCGAGGCGCTGCTCGTGTGTGAGGTTGAGGGCTGCGAGGGCTGGGTTGGTGTACACTGACACGTGGTCGGGTGTTTGTTCGCTGTACTCGTAGGGGCTGGGGGGTACTACGATGTCCTGCTCAGGCATGTGACAGTGCCTCATCTACACGTGTTCATGCCACCAAATGATCGCATGTGTTTTGGTTAGTTCTGGAAGGGGGTGACATGCCGTGGTTTTTAGCGGCCGCATTTCGCTGCATGTACTGCAGCTACTGCTGTACTGATTGGCATGGCGTGCTCAGTTGCGCAGCGGCTGCAGTTGTTAGTTGGGTGGAGCAGCACGGCGCGCGCTCGGCGCATACAATACGGTGTAAGATTGTCGTGTTTAGCAGCGCATGCGCGCATGCGGGTTGGCTGCAGGGATCTCGCAGCTCGTGCATTGGCTGTAGGGAGGTGATGTTTCAGCAAGGATGGAGCAGAGCGGCAGGCAGGGGCGCATGGCACTGGCAGTGGTTGCCTCCCAGAACCACCCTCTCACACACACTTCCTCCCCTTCCCTCCCACCCCCCACCCTCCACCCCAACAACTCCAACCCAACCTCATCCCCATTTCCCAGGGCCCCTCCCAAGGATTTAACCCCAAAAGTCTATGTCAAGGCACAGTGCGAAGCACAACGGCAAAAAAGAAACCGCCTCCGCACCGTCTCCTGCCTAAACAGCTTGAGGCCGTTCTGCAGCAGGCTGTCGCACTCGCCGCCCCACTTCTGGAACAGGTTGCACTCGCCCTGGATCTGCACGCATGGCCGGTTTGGGAAGAGAGGGGGGCAGGAGATCTGTGTGTTGAGATAGGGCGACTTAGAATACTGCTAGCCCGGACTGCTAGCCCCACCTCAACAACTTGTGCATGTGGGGGCTCTTGTATGCCAGTTGCAGGGGGGCAATGATGAATGCAGTGGGGTGCTGGTGACGTGTGGAATGCTGCCAGGCAGGCAGCCCACCTCAGCCCACATCAGCCCACCGCGGCCCCCTCACCACACTCCCCCTCCACACCTTCCCACTTGACACTCCCCCTCCACACCTTCCCACTCCAGGGTTGTGGGGTTGTGGGGTTGGGGGGTTGTGGGGTTGGGAATGTCGGGTGAGATGCCGCCAGGCAGACAGGCCACATATGGCCATTAACCAATAACATACAGTTTCTGAAGCTACAAGCCTATAACGAATGTTGCTAATCCTGTCTCGCGGCAGGCATCTATGCGCCATGATGGGCGTACGATGTAACCAACACACACACACACCACTCCCAGTCCACACATTGCGCCCACCTGTGGCCACGAGACCTTGCCAAAGTGGTGCACCAGGGTGGCCCGCTCCACCTCCTGATACAAGTCACACCGCCCAAAGTCGTGTGTGGCCACGAACAAGTGGTCTGACCCGCCGGTACGGTTCCAGTACGGGTGCGTGTGCTTGACGCGGAACACCTGGAGGGGCGGGGGTGGGGGGTGGGAAGGGGGCATATGCAAGAGGCGCTACGATGTGGCGAATCGGCGATGCCATGTGTATTGTCACTTCTCAACTGTCTATTGGCATGCACAAGTGTCGTTGCTGCAGTTGCTATGATATCGATTGCAAACACTGACATGAGCCCAGAAGAGCAGGATTGGCCATGGGGGCATCAAAGGGTGCTGTGGTGGGCATGCTGCGTCTCCCTGAGCTGTGCGCACGAGCTTGAGATCCGGTACTGTAGTATTCAAGCTTTGCCGTGGTGTGGCTGCACCAAAACCGCATACGTGACTACAGTCATGGACGAGTGATCATGGCTATTAGGCATAGTGTGGCATCCTTGTATGTGGTACTCAGCTACTGGGTGAGATCAGGTTGGTGTGCAGCAGCAAGGCAGGCTGGCATAGCCGGGGCACGCACCACGTGGCCCCCTCCCTTGTTCACCCAGTAGGACCACCAGTCAGGA
>BDCZ01000334.1:58488-69447 GCA_001662365.1 Chlamydomonas applanata | reverse complement strand
CACTGCTGTGTTCAACACACACACACACACACACACACACACACACACACACACACACACACACACACACACACACACACACACACCACACCCCGCACTCTCCCGGGCCATTCCTAGGAGGCACCATTCCTAGGATGAACATGCAAGCACAGCTCACCCGGCGCCATGCAGGTTGCCCTGGAAAAAGTCAATGAGGGGCTGGATGAGCATGAGGGACGCCGTGAGCGACGTTATACACGTGTAGATGAGGAAGAGCAAGAAGAACTGCAGCAGCAGGTGGAGGCAGTCCGGCGGGTGTGGTGTGAGTCTCGCCAAACAATCATGGCCGGTGGCGGTGGTACCAAATGACTACTTGACCAGCATGCTGCATGCAGGCAAGCAGGAAGTGGTGCGCTGCAGCCCCAGTTGCTGTCATTCCTGTTGCCCCTTGTCCCTGAACCACTCCCCCCCCTCTCTTGGCCAGGCCCCCACCCTCGCTTCTACTACTCCACTGCTGCTACTGTGGCCACCACCGCTGCCGCTACTGCCGCTGCTGCCATGCTGCCCACCTTGTAGTTGTACAGGCCCACGCAGTTCACGATCCAGATGCAGTAGTGGTCCATCTTGAGCACACACCGCCCAAGCACACTGCACAGCCGCCACATGCACACATGGGCACTGTATGAGGCTCGTATCCAACATGCCAGATGTGGTGGCAGCATGCATGCTTGTGGCTTGCCGCGGATATGCGTCTAGTACAGATGACGAGATGAGCCATCGCATATCCCGTCGCCCCCTTCCACGTCAGGTGAATGAGCACGCTGCGTGTTCCCAGTGGCACTCCCTACCCCGCACTGGGCATATCAGCGTTTAAATATGGCTCCTTTACAGCTCAGCAGCCCACCATACTCTCCCCTTTGTCCCACCACTCCCCACCATGACCCTCTTCCATCAGACTTTGGGGCCCAGCCCACCACGACCCTCCGACCATTGCCCCAGTCCACACTGCGCAGCTGTGCTGGCGACGCCTGTGCCGCCACATCACCCAGCTGGTGGCGGCCAATAGCACAAGCATAGCACACAGCATAGCACGCAGCGCACTGCCACCAGCTCTTGATGAGCACTCTGGCGGCACAGGAGGAAATGCAGAGCAGCTCGGAGTGGTGCTCGCACCTGCAGTGGTGTGCTGTGCTCAAGCTCTTAATGGTTCGCTTGCCAACATACACGCACCTGCAGTGGTGCGCGCGCTCGGGCTTCCAAGCTTGGCAGCGCTTGCAAAAGCGGGGCCGCCGCGGGTCCCGCCGATCAAAGTAGTAGTCTGAGTAGGACATTCGCTCGAGCTCCATCCGCGCTTGCTGCTCATTTAGGCAAGCATGCAAAGTTCGCGAGTTGGCGGTGGCGATGCGGGTATACAGAGGGGTGGCATCGGGCAGTGCGGGGTGCCACATGCACTCATAATATGCCGTTATGGGAGGGTAATGGGCATGTGCAGGTGGCCAGCCGCAGCGGCACGTGTAAAAAAGCACCGTATGCTCCGGATGCATGGCATACATGCATTGGCGGCCCTTCCTCTCCCCACTCCCCGCTGCCCCTGTGCTGAGCGCCGAGTGTCAGGCATGGTAGAGTTTGTTAGGATCCCAGTGACAGGCTGCATCCTCACACCTGCTCATCTGCAAAGGGGTGCCATCCTGGTGGCACCCGCCCCGGGTCTGTGAGTACTGCTGCAAAGTAGGACCACAGGAGCAGTATCACCTGCACGCCCACATGTCAGCAGGGCCAGCACAGGAGGGGGGCACGCGTGAAGGTGCGCGGCATGCGCGCATGGTATGTGCGACATGCATGACAGATGACATCCATGGGGGCGCATGGGGGTGCTATGCAGCTCCCCGCTGCCTGCAGCTGCACTGCATCGCAGCAGCCAGGCACTGCCACATCATGCTCATAAGCTTGCACGCTCCGGTGCAGATCATAAGATCAGCTGTCATGCCTCACCAGGCCCACGAAGACACCAAAGGCTATCCCACATCCCATCCGCTGCAGCAGCGTTTCCCCATGGATGATGAGGGGCAAGTACGTTGCAGTCACAGCGTAGAAGGACACGACAACGAGCGCCAGCACTAGAAGGACCATTACGTGCCCCAGCACGCGCAGGCCCTTCTGGCAGTATTGGAAGCAGTCTGTTTACGCAGCAAGCAAAAGATAGGGATCGTGTTCAGTTGTGTAAATAAAAGCCTTGCATAGTACGTGCCGTCAACAATGAAAGCAGTTTTCGGCCCCCAGTCTTAGCTGTTTGAGCAGAGGCACCCACTTAGCCATTTGCTACTGGCCAACATGCTTCCGGAGGCTCCTCGACCACCAGATCAACTACTTATGCTCATCAGATGCTGCTACGTTAAGTAGGCATGAGCCTTGTGTCCCAGGCACGTCAGCTGTTCATCTCTCTTATGCCTTGGAGACTCTAGCCGCGTATGCAGGTCATTTACAGAATAAAGCACAGCAGTGTTTGAAGCACAACCTTTTTGCCCAGGTGCGGTCATCCAAGTACCAACAAGGGTTCTGTGCCGAGTTTGCAAGGGGTTTGTGCCGATTTAATCATGTTGGAACAGCTGCCCCCAAATGTGCTCTGGAATGTGTGCGCCCATCTTGATGGCAAGGCCTTGAACGCACTCTCACGTTCATCAAAGCCTGCTCGAGACTGTGTGTTACATAATGCACGGGGGCTGCTTCTGTACATCCCTGATGGCCCCGCAGCAGCGCAGGCAGAGGAAGCTGTGCATCAGATCGTCAGCATCGTGTGCTGCAAACAACGGCAGCTGCGGCTGCGATTGCTGCCCAGCAAAGGAGGGGGAGGGCTTGTGCATCACGAGGCGGTACCTGCGTACTTGAACAGGCTTGCAGCAGCGCTGCCTGAGGGCAGGCATGCCGCCGTGCACCAGTTGTGCCTCCAGGTGTGGGCAGCATTAAGAGCGCTGCGTGCGCTCGCGAGGGCGCCCCCGCGGATGCAATCCATGCTGTTGCGCATGACTGTGGCGAAAAGTATGCGACCCCATGCATCTGCCATGTCATGACGTCTTCCTGTGCTGCACAGGAATCAGCCGCTGCCCATTCACGCAATGTGCCATCCATGCGCACAGGAGTTGCCTGTCTCGACCCCCCTGGCCCCCGCGCTGGCGCCATGGCCACATCTCACAAGCCTCGAGCTACACGCCGTGGCGCTGCGCGGCGATGCCTTTGCATTCCTGAGCAAACTGTCAGGGCTGCAGTCACTCAGGTTGACTTACCCACGGCTAGAGCGCACAAGGCACCATGACCTTACAGTCGCAGCGGCTGCAGCTGTTGACTCGCTGTGCTGCCACCTGCCAAACGCCATGTCCCTCATATCCCTGGTCATCATTGAGAAGGCAGTTAGCCACATCAGCCCCCTGAACGCAATCGTCACGCGGCCCTTCCCACCCTTGCATAAGCTGGCAAGGTTGGAGCTGGACGCTGTTTGGTTGCCTGACATGGGATGTGAGTTTATGCATGCCGGCCATGCGATGGATGACCGACGTGAAGGAATGCAGTGCATGCATGCGTTCATGCGGGCATGCATTGTATCAGAACTCAGTCCGGTTCCAGTGCGCTGATGGTGTACGGGTGTGGTATGTGTGACTTCGCCGCGCAACCTGACAAGCTGATGCTCATCACCCTGTCTATGTTACTCTGCTGATGCTCATCACCCAGTCTGAACCTCACCACCCTTGTCCATCTCCACAACCACCTGCCCACCTCCGCTAGTTCCAGCCCCACCCTATCTCACCCACCCCCTGCCAACCCCGCCGCCTGATTCGTCCATGCAGACCATGTGTACGTCAACATGCACCGCTTCTTCCTCACCTCCCTCCTGGCCCTGCCCCTCACCCACCTCTCACTCTCGGGCGAGCTGGTGCCCACCCGGCCGCCCCTGGAGCTCGGGCCCCTCATATCCCAGCTGCGAGCCCTTCAGTTCCTGACGCTGCCAGATGTGGACCAGGTGAACATGGAGCTGCTGCTGCAGCTGCCCCTGCCGCTGCACGTGCGTGTGCGGCGGGGGCGACCCGCACGTGACCTGTCAGACCAGCCCTGCCACCTGGCGAGCCTTCACCTGGATCGAGTGGACAGCAGCAAGCGAGGTGCACTCAGCTGGCTGCCTCTGGCCGGCCTCTCCACACCCCTGCGCCTAGACCACCTGGAAGTCACACACATGGTGCGGTGCTGGGGACAGCTTTCTGCATTGACAGCACCAGCTGCCCAACATTGCCTAACTAGTGTTTATATGTTGAACGGGGCTGTGGCGGAAGCAGCTCCATGCACAGGCAGTACTGCCGCGGTGGCTTGGTGAGTGATGTCACGGATGTACTGCTTGTTCCGCCTGATGTACTGCCTGGTGTACCACGGCCTATGCCTGCAGGCAGCCACAAAGGAGGGCCTGGAGGTGGTGCAGAAAGAGGTCACATCACTCGCATCACACTTTGAGTCACATGCGCCATGTGTGGGCCGGCAGCTGTCCCTGGTGCTGCTACTGCCACTGGGCTCGCCCCACCCGCTGTATGTGACCACCCCTGCTACCCGTGCCGCCCTGTGGGACAAAGCCATGGCCTGCCTGTCACAGCTGGAGCCCTTTGTGCACACACTGGAGCCTCAGGTGAGTTGCTGCTGGGGCTGTTGTGCAGGACTCCGGTGCAGCGGCCGCCAGCACACCGTGTGTTCATGCAGCACGCATGCAGGCCTCACAGGGTCAGCAGCGTGCTGCGCCCGACTGCTGCCTTCTTGTACTGCGGGTGACTGCTGAGGATCGATGCGCCATGCGCCAGTGTGTCTGAACACTGTGGGCTGAGCCATCGGCTGCTCCTTGCAACTTTCGAGATACTCATTGAAACGCCACAAGTTTCTTACCCCCGCTCCTCGTGCACTACCCTTCCTCATTCTGCGCTGAGTTGTGGTACTGCAATGTACTGTATGTACTGCAGGTGGGCGTGGACGTCATGGACGCGTGTGTGATGTCTGCAGCCGCCCATCTCGGCCAATCAGTGCCATGCCTGCGCCTGACAGAGGATGCGCTCAAGTGGCTGGCACGCAAGGGTGTAGCTGCTCAGCAGGCAGCTGCAGCCACACACATGGCTGCA
Organism: Chlamydomonas applanata; assembly: GCA_001662365.1. NCBI lineage: Eukaryota > Viridiplantae > Chlorophyta > Chlorophyceae > Chlamydomonadales > Chlamydomonadaceae > Chlamydomonas > Chlamydomonas applanata. Next base: position 64,324 of record BDCZ01000334.1, on the reverse strand, counting down.
TTGGCGCCAGCTCCCCACGCTGTAGTTGCAGCACAGCCAGGCAAGGCAGAACTTGCAGCGCGATCGTTGTATGCCGCAGAGGGTGGTGATGGCACGCAGGTCTGCAGCGTGCCGGCTCCTAGCACTGCTGGGGGGGTGCACAGCAGCAGCCCGGCTGCAGCCTCATTGCACGGTCCGGCTGTGCACCGCCTGTCTGACCTGGGCCTGCCGGCTGTTGCTGAGGGGTCTTTAGCTCAACCCGTGGACGCTGTTGCGCCTACAGTGGCTTCCCTTGCGTGTGCTGCGCCTGCGGGGCCTGCTGAGTCAGCGTTTCCTGCTGAGTCAGCGTTTCCTGCTGAGTCAGCGTTTCCTGCTGAGTCAGCATTTCCTGCTGTGTCAGTTGCATCGCTGGCTTTGGCTACTCCCGCTACGGCAGCGGCGGCGGCGACAGCAACCGTGGGGCCCCTGTTCCCGTCCGCCACCACGCTGCAGCTGGATCTCAGTCATGGCTTCAACCGGTCCACGCTGCGTGATACACTCAGCCGGCTGCTTGGGCTGCAGCAGCTGGCAGGCAGTGACAGCGACAGTGGGAGTGACAGTGACGAGGATCGCAGCGGCGAGCAGGAGCATGAGCAAGCGGGACCGTCATTGCAAGCAAAGGAGCGCCCGCTCAGTGCTGGCAGCGAGCAAGGAAAGACAGCGCAAACAGCCCAGTCATTGTTATTGGTCACGCCACTACCAGCAGCTGGCAGCCAGAGTACCATACAACTGGAGCCAGTGGCTTCGCTGCAAGCGGCCAGCAACCATGGGCATGTCGGGAGCGGGTCGGAGGGTCCGGGTGGAGGCAGTGGCGCACACACAGTGAGGGAGGAAGACAATGGGGGCGACGCGGCATTCAAGGGCGCGGCGGCGGCGGCGGCAGCGGTGGGGCCGGCCCATGGCAGCGGTGGCAGGCGCGCAAGCCGGCGTTTGGATGAGGGCAGCTGCCAGGGGCTGCAGGTGGTGGTTGGGCACTTGACTGCGGCTGACTTGCTGCCGATGGGTGGAACGGCGGTCAAGCCGAAGGGGGCAGCAGCTAGTAGTGGTAGTACCGCAGCAGCAGCTACAGCAGCGGCTGCTGCAGTGGAGGTAGAGGCAGCTGAGGAGAAGCTGGCCCCAACATCTCGCTGGCTGGTGCGTGTGTGCACTGCATGGCCACAGGTGAACCGGGTGGAGCTGAGTGCTCTGGTGCTGCACCCCCGGCATGTGCACCAGGAGGTGGCAGTGCTGCGTGCGCTGGGGGCCGCTGGACGGGGGCATGTGGTGCTGGAAGTGCTACAGCCTGTGCCACATGCACTCGACATCTAAGCGACTAAGGTATCTATTGAGGGTACGCGATGAAGCTTATGGCTGGTGCTGAAGGTTATGATTGGTGGCGAGCGTCTGGTTCATCATAAGGAGCAGGTGTATAAAGAGATGTGTGAGGGAGACGGTGCATGACATATCTGCTGCTGCTGCTGTATCAGCTGCTTGTGTGATGTGTACACTGACGCTATGGAGCTGACGATCTAGCAGAATCCAAGTACGGAAGGGTGCAACAAGGCACCAAACACTTGACAATGTACCTGCAACTTGTGGTAAGCAGTACATACACATATGACATACCGAGTCGCTCTATTGCTGCAAATGGTCGCGCGAGGTAGCAGCAACCACTCAACACACATGCTGAGCGGCCCGTGACTGGCTGAAGGTTTGTGTCAGACCGCATATGGGATGACCAGAAAAAGGGTCCCTGTACCAGACCCCTCCAGCAGCATGACCTCAGGACCAGCCCCATCTAGGTGCAATTTGTTCTGTGGAGTATACGCTAACAGGCTCCTGATCCAAAGGCGGTGTCTGTCCTGCGAACACATGACCCAGAGGTACTGCCAACTGCAACTAAGCACTGTGCCTCGATCTTTCCGTTCTTGGATGGCGAGGAAGGGCGGGTGATGAGCCTGCTAATGGTGGTGTTGCTGTGCGTTCCGATCCCCTGCAACACACTCACACATCCACTGGATTCATAGAACATGTAGTATGGATGTGCGGCATCCAGCCCTGCGCTTCACAACAGCAGAACATCCTCGTACACGTGAACGCACTCTAGACTTGCAGTCATACTGCTTCAGCCGCTGTTTCGCAGACTACGGCATATAATATTGTGTTACATAGCATATCTTGACCACAGCCAGCACCTGTACCACCACGCGCAGGAGGAAACGGAGGATGTGCTGGAGGACGGCTGGGCAGCAGTGCTGCGCCACAATGGGGCACCCGTCACGGCTGTGACACTGCATGTTTCGTCTTTAGCTGCCTGCACATGCCCCCCTGCTGCTGCTGCTGCCATGCTTTGCTCGCTGCTTACTACCACCTGTTGCATGCTGCATACAGCCTGCCTATTACTGCTTACGGTGCTACATGCTGCATAAGTGCATATGGCACACTGGCCTTAGGACAATCGCCCACACTTACTTGGCACTTATGTCTTGGTTTACGGATGCGAATGAACGCTGCACGCGCGCACACGCGAGCAAGTATTCGGGTGGTGAAGGTCTGCCTGGCAACACACTCTTTCTGAGCGCCAATCAAGGCTTCTGCTTCCCAGCTGGCATTCCTACCACAAGTGACGTCGGCCTCCGCCTCATGTAGGTTTGCTGTGCTACATGTAGGGCAGTACTGCAACTTACCAGACCGCAGCACGTGCCACTGCGCGGTCACACTTACGTGGGGCATGCCTTGAGCTTCTTGTAGAAGTGCACGGCAGGGGCAGCTGATCAAAGAGTGATGCTGCGCATGGTGGCCACACAGAGCACACACCCAAGCGACAAGGTAAAGACTGAAATAGACTCCACCCTAAACCTAAACCCCACTACCGCTTGCACGCACACAGGGACACGACCGGCGTGCGTGCCTTGGGCGAGTATTCCATCACCTCTACTGAGCTGGGATGCACTTGCGAGGGCTGGGGTGCTGGAGGCAAGCTGCCAAGTGAGTACATGTGCTTCTTTTGTGCCCGTACTGACGTGAGCCACCACATCCCACATGCCACGCACAACATGTGTACATGTCATGTATGCACGTGAACCTTAGCACCAATGAATGTTGCACCAAAGGGCTGCATGCCCACCACCCCACATGCTGTTTGGTGTGCAAAGAACATAAATGCACGTTGCTGAATGCACACGGTGTGCATTGCAATGATTACCAATCTTTTGCTAATGGTGCGTGTTGGGCTGGTGGCGCTAATGGCACGTGTGACCTCAGGTGGGGCCCCCGTCTCGGTTCACTTCAGCACTGAGCTGGGCAACACCCCCATTACTGGACTGTCCAACTCTATCGACACCTCCAGCTGCTCTGATCGCAACTGCCCCGCCTCAGTGAGGATCGCCCTATCAGACGAAAGCAGCAAGCTCAAGTGAGTCAAAACAACCCCCTAAACCGCGCTCAATCCCAGACCCTGGAGGCTTGGGAACGGCAATGCCTGTGTGCAGTGCTTGCGCACACATCATGCTGCATGCCATGGTTTACATGGGCTTTACTGCACAGCATGGCGTGCGCCCTGGTGCGGGCTCTGCGCAGCCGCCTGGCACGTTCAGGTAGCACCGCTCTAGCCCCTTCCTCCATGCAACGCTGTGCCCACATCGTCGTGCGTGTGGCCTATCCGTCTGTTCGTCATATCGTGCGCCGCTGCTCACCTGCCAACCGCCGCTGCTCACCTGCCGTTCATGCACGATGCATCCCATCACCCTGCCCCGCCTCAACCCCTCTTGTTGGCCCCAGGGTGACCCACGAATACGCGCCGGCTTCCGTCACCCCGTACGCCCTCCGTGGCCTCATTACAATGCGCAACACTGGCACTGAGAGTGAGTCTCATACACATGTCACTCATCTCACCTGCTGCATTGATGGCGTGCTGCATCTCGTACTGCCATACTTGCAAAGACCAGCTGTGCAGGAGCTGTGGCACCCCTGTCTTACCGTCTATGACTCCAGTTGCCGCTATGTTATGGATCACCCGCGAGGTATTACTTTAGCAATGCAGAGCAGCGAGCAATGCAGCACCACGTGCTGTGATGCTGGTCTGCACCTGCATGGCAGTTAATACAGCAAACCACTTGTTCACCTTGGTATTCTGCTTGCAGCCCTGAGTGACGTGCGGTACAGACGCGTGATGGACTGGGACATCGACCCCACCCCTTTCGACGAGATTGTCACCATCGACTGGCCAGGCACCACCCGGCCTGCTGCCCTGCTGTACTGCAGCGATGACGGTGCGCGCTGGCGCTGCGTGCAAGCCCAATGCTTGCAATAAAAAGCGTGCTGCGTGCGTTATCATGGCAGGTTTGCATTGTTGTCTGTTTGATCTGCTTGCGTGGAGGTAGGAGGCCCCACTTGCAGCTCAGCATACCCAAGCACTTTCCGGCCGCTTACATGCCCTTCTGATGCCATGTTTGGCTGCACGCACCTGCTTACCTGAACAGGATTTGCGAGCGCCAACCCCTACGCCTCAAACAGCAACATTGGTTGCCCAGTGAACCAGAAATTTATCGGTACGCAAAGCTCCTTGTCCGAAAGGTGCAGCTGTTCAGATTTGCATCAGATTGCAACGCAATGTTGCTAACAAAGCGCAGTGTCGTGAGAACCAGGGCTGCGTATTGGGTGCTTGCTGCTGCTGGGATGCGTTGTGTGGCTGGTTTTGTGAGCTGGTACGTGGGGCATCATGCCTGATTAGGACCGACCAGGGCCTGATTAGGACAAAACCATCTTGCACGTCAGGCGTGCACTGCATTCCTCAGCCGTACTCATTCCAGATCCTGCCGCGCCATGCACGTTTGCCGCAGACTGCGGGCCCTTTGACCACGGCGCTCAGTTCACGTTTGGCTTTGGTGACCTGGCACCTGGCGCGTCGGTGCGTGCTCGCACCATCTGTCAACATGTGTTCAAAGCTCAGCTCTTCCGCCTTGCTGCTGCCTGCTTATGGATACCTCACCAGCTGATATGTCTGAATATGTACCACGCCAAGCACAGTGCCGCAGCTGCTTGCGTGTTGCCGGCTCGTTGCATACTCAACAGTCAATCCCAGATACAATGGAGCCAGCGCTTTGCTTGCCAAGATGCCACGGCCTGACAGGCTGACACGTACAGACCTCCAACGCCGGCCCCTTATGGTTAACTGTACCTGCAGCTCCATAGTAAAAGCGTGCTGGTGGCTGGCTGGCTGCAGGTCACTTTCTCTATCTTTTATGGTGGCGCCCCCAATGCGACTCTGGCGCTGGGGGCCCTGGACGCACTGAATGCTGAGGTCTACACCCTGGCTAAGAGCAGCGGTGGAACGGCCACCGGTACGAGCTTTACGCGCCGTCTGTTTTGCTGGTAGCCGGCTGGCTGCACAGCCCATGCTGCTCCATGTGTGTAGCCATGTGCTGGAGCTGGCTGCGACCACGCGCACGCTGCTGTACACACCACTATGTGCTGCTGCGGCTGTGGTGCTCTGCACTTGCATGCTAATGATGTCTGCAGGGCCACTGGTGTGCCACTGCATCTTATCAAGGAGATCGTTTTGCATCTCAAGGAGTAGCAGTGTTTCACGGTTCTCTCCCACTGCCGGTGTGCTGTGCAGGTGCCCCAGCTACGTTTTTCTTTGGTTTCCGTGGTGTGGGCGGCGCGGGTGTGGTGAGTCTGCCTGTCATTGTGGCAGCTGCAACTAGCCTGCCAATTCTGATGCGTCTGCCTGTTTTCACCGTCTTGCATCTGACTGCCACTGCTGTCGATTCATCTCAACCCAACCCCATCCACCACCATCCCTCATCAAGCCAATTGCACTGCTCCAGCTTTGACT